>CAJHNH020003906.1:0-30000 GCA_905116865.2 Candidula unifasciata
GATAAGGAGTAAGCAAATACTCAACTGGAGTGTGTAACGTGTATACAGGGATCGTAGAAGAGTAGTTAGAATAAATAGGGGAACATTGAAACCAGTGTTTCCCAAAATGAGCGCAGATGGGAAGCATTGAATGAAAACAAAACGAACAGCAGCAGTAGCGCGCGCGCGCGCGCGCGAGAGAGAGAGAGAGAGAGAGAGAGAGAGAGAGGAGAGAGAGAGAAAGGAGAGAGAGAAATAGAAAGAGAGAGAAAGGAGAGAGAGAAAGGATAAAGAGAGAAAGAAAGAGAGAGAGAGAGGGAGAGAGAAAGAGAGAGAAAGGAGAGAGAGAGAGTAGAGAGAGAGCAGTCTGATCAACTGTTCGTACATTTCTCAGTAGCCAATCTTCCTTGATGTTAAGATCTTTTAGGATGTCAATATTTCTCATCTTCTTTGTCCAATATATTCTGAATATCTTTCTATAGCATTTCAGCTCAAAAGCCCCTATTCTCTTTCTCAAGGACTGAGAGATAGTCCACGACGTATGTAGCCAAAGGGAAGATGCATGCTCTCAAAATTCTAATTTGTATCACCCTGCTAGTGCTTAACCATAGACTTTTAAGGCTGTTCAATCTTTACAAGGACAACATGTATATTAAATAAGATACTTTCCGTAGCAACGATTTTCTTCTTCTTCTTCTTCTTCTTCTTCTTCTTCTTCTTCTTCTTCTTCTTCTTCTTCTTCTTCTTCTTCTTCTTCTTCTTCTTCTTCTTCTTCTTCTTCTTCTTCTTCTTCTTTGTCTATCTTCGACCATTTACCTCAGCTAGGTGTTGGGGTAGGGTGGGGAGGGGGGAAGATGTAAGTATCGTTTATGCGCTTTTCCCCCAATGCATTGTACAAGCTTATGTTTATTTCTGTTAGGTTGCCTTCTTGTAGTAAGCCCTGCTCGCTCCAGTTCGATGTTCGTTCACTAGTCTTTTTGTAAAAGCACGGCTCGTCCCAGTTCACTGTTAGTTCACCAGCCTTTATGTAGTGAGCACTGCTCGCCTAAGTTCGATGTAGTTCACCAGTATTCTTTTAGTGAGCACTGCTCGCTCCAGTTCGATGTAGGTTCATCAGTCTTCTTGTAGTGAGCCCTGCTCGCACCAGTTCATTTTTGGTTCACCAATTTTATTGTAGTGAGCATTGCTCGTTACAGTTCGATGTTGGTTCATCAGTCTTTTTGTAGTGAGCAATGCTCGTCCCAGTTTGTTGTTCGTTCACCAGTCTTCGTGTAGTGAGCACTGCTCTCCCCAGTTCATTGCTGGTTTACCAGTCTTCTTGTAGTGAGCACCGCTCGCTCCAGTTCGATGTTCGTTCACCAGTCTTCTTGTAGTGAGCAGGGCTCACCCCAGTTCATTGCTGGTTTACCAGCCTTGCTGTAGTGAGCACTGCTCGTCCCAGTTCATTGCTGGTTTACCAGTCTTCTTGTAGTGAGCCCTGCTCGCACCAGTTCGATGTTTGTTTACCAGTCTTCTTGTAGTGAGCAGGGCTCAACCCAGTTCATTGCTGGTTTACCAGCCTTCCTGTAGTGAGCACTGCTCGTCCCAGTTCATTGCTGGTTTACCAGCCTTGCTGTAGTGAGCACTGCTCGTCCCAGTTCATTGCTGGTTTACCAGCCTTCTTGTAGTAAACAATGCGGGCGCCAGTTAGATGTAGGTTTACCAGTCTTCTTGTAGTGAGCACTGCTCGCTTCAGTTCGATGTTTTTTCACCGGTCTTCATGTAGTGAGCACGACTCGCCCCAGTTCGATATTTGTTTACCAGTCTTTTTATATTGAGGACTTCTCGCCTCAGTTCAGTGGGACTCAAGCCTCAAAGACACAGAAGGAGATGACAGATCCAAACCTGCACAATGAAAGGACACGACCTAGCCGGCCAGATAGACACACATATTATGGCGGCCAAAAACACACCCTAACAGGGCCTCAGCCACATGTAAATTGCGGAGTTCTGCTGACATCGCCAAAAGTATCACCCACGCCGTTACGCAGGAGAGTCCGAGCCATCTAGTTTAGCCCCGCTCGAGATACTCTCGCTGCAAGTCCGCAATTTAAGTCGCCGGAAGAGCGCAATTTACACGTGACTGAGGCCCTGTAAGGGTGTTTTTGTTTTGTTTTATTGGGGTGTGTTTTTGGCCGCCATATTATGTGCCCGTTATTCGGAGGATAGCCATCCACGCAGCCAGCAGTGGGTTTCGATCTCGGTACGTTAGAATTCACACAAGTAGGGCTATATCTAAATGCAGGAAGCACGAGCAAAGTACACCGATTTTGTGCTTGCCTGCACTTATGGTTGAATGTATGTAAGTATATAGGCTGTACCCCACCAGCACATCACACAATGCGAGAAAGACCCTTTGACACTAGGTGATACCTCGCGGATGAGGATCGCCCGTTGAGAGGTCTCAGAAACCCCGTTCAGCCGTAAGGCCATATCTATGGTCCGGCTATATTTTAGGGCTCCCGGCAAAAGCCAGGGTGTGGCTATAAATAACGAAAAGTTGCACCCCGCATGGGGGCGGTATGGTTGAATAATTATGGTTGAATGATAAACCTACTTACAAACCATCTTTTAAAAATTGACGTATTTACATGCTGAACAAACTATGCAAACATTAACATGTAATATGATTTCGGGAGAGGCTGCGTGGTCTCGAAGCATGGTGTCCGCTTTGAGTGCTAGAGGTCCTGGGTTCAAACCCCAGTAAAGGTTGGGATTTTTTCACGGGGACTTCTAGTTATTTCCTCTGGTCTCTGGGTAGTAAGAGCGGACGCCATTGTGTATTGCTGCGAACGTAAAAAATCTCTTGGCAGTTGGAAATCAAAAGAGTAGCGTAACGTCGCTTCTTCTTCTTCTTCTCCTCTTCCACCGTTTACCTCATCGAAGTGTCGGGGGGAGATGTAATGTGCGCTGATGAGCTCTGCCAATAGCACTAATAAGACTGATGTTTATTTCTGTAAGGCTGTTCTTAATGCCATCACTCCATATTTTCCGAGGTCTTCCACTCGCTCTATACCCGTTGTAACGTTTTAGTGTGGCTCGTTGTTTCGGATAGTACCAGGGCATTCTTGTTATGTGTCCAAACCACTTCATTTGTTGTTCTTTGATGACCTGTAAGACTGGCTTTATTCCCAGCATTCGTCTGATTTCATGATTTCGTATTCTGTCTTTCCTCGAAACTCCTGCAGCTCTTCTAAGGCATTTCATCTCTGTTGACACAATTTTACGTTCATTGGAGGATGTAAGTCGCTGCCCAGGCAAAATTAGGAGTTAAAAAACTACCCAAAATATTTCAGGATCCTCGCCGGCGCATCAGAGTTCGTGTACTGCGCTGGGAAACCTCAGACAAAGGCTTGAGTTAGAAGAAGAACGAAGCAAGTATAGGTTACACCCGTGTGCGATGATGCTGATCCGTTGAATAAATATAAATATAAACGATTACGGAGACTGGAGATGTCGAAGAAAACTTTTTTTTATTACGAAACGACTGCATGCCCGTTGAAGCGGAAATCTCCTTTAACCATGAACTTTCACCCGTACATCTTGGTAATCTTTGTTATCTTAGTTTCAGCTTCAAAGCAAATGGGTCACATTATAGTTGCTCCGCTCCTGTGCCAACGAAAACACAAGAATGCTTATCACAGTTCTTTGTGGAAAGATTGACAGACTGCTGTCTCAGCATATGTACTAGCATACACACGCATTAAAAACATACGGTAGCCATACCACAGACTGACTGAAGGTTTATGCAGAACATAAAATGTTTTTAAATGTTTACTATTCTGTACGAATACTAACTAGACATAGAAAGAATATAAACTCCGGCCACATCCAAGTCCATAATATGAAAATCAAACGAAGGGAAACATATAAGTACTTGGGTGCAAACTTTAACTGCTCCAACATGCTGGGAGAAGAAATAAAATCTAGATTACAATCTAGAAATAAAGTACATTATCACCTTCAACATCTGCTAAAGTCAAAGTGTCCACCATTATACTGTAGTAGGGGTGATCAACCCGGTCCACAGTCCACATCAGTCTCCAGATGTCATTTATCCCCCCCCCCCCCCCCCGCGATACCGGGACCCCTCCCGGTATCGCGGGAGGGGTCACGCAGCCTCTCCTCTCGGAGTCTTTCCATAGGTGTCATAAGGTCTTTCCCTATAGTCACCAGCCTTTCCTGGTTGTCTTGTGGGCTAGCCACGTACAATAAGAATAATCTCCACAGGGAAGCATGTACAGCAGGAGTCTACCAATCATCAGTAGAAGTTATCTCTCGTCGACAAATGTTTCGGCCCACTAGCTCCTAGATATTTTCAGAGAGTGTGCCCACCTGAGTTCATGAGGCTCAGGGTTGATTTTCTCCTGCTGCACGTATTACCGGATGTTATCGGAAAGGGACAAGACGAATTGGTGACTTTGCAAAAGGTACTGTGAGATAAGAAGTCGTTGCGGTAGCATAATTAAAGCAGTCTGCATACCTGGACGACCAAGTGGCAAGCTTACGTTTGGTTTACCGGACACATGTTGGACTTTGTTGGCAGGTGGCAGAGGGATACTGGCAGACAATTCGGACACGATGGACTTTAAGGGATAAGACATTATTTTCGACTAGACACCCGCACCAAATCACCGATGCCCGTCCCCCACGACGTTCCACTGTGTCCAGAGCCTGCTCGAGGCCCTCTCAGCAACCTTGCCCAGCTGTTTGACTGTTCGTTTGCGTTCATTTCCTCAACAAAATTAATCGTTCCATGTTGTCAGCATTTAGGCCGTGTATGCAAAAGCAAGTGTAAGTAACTACTATTCGTATTCGGCCCGACCGCAACCATTCGGCCGAATACCGAACAGTAAATAGGTCCACTATTCGCCCTCGAAGCGAATACGAAGAGATTATTCAGTATGTATTTATGTGTGTATGGATGGATGGATGGATGGATGGATGGACCGTTGTCTGTCTGTCTGTCTGTCTGTCTGTCTGTCCGTCCGTCCGTCCGTCCGTCCGTCCGTCTGTCTGTCTGTCTGTCTGTCTGTCTGTCTGTCTGTCTGTCTGTCTGTCTGTCTGTCTGTCTGTCTGTCTGTCTGTCTGTCTGTCTGTCTGTCTGTCTGTCTGTCTGTCTGTCTGTCTGTCTGTCTGTCTGTGTGCGTGTGTGTGTGTGTGTGCGTGTGTGCGTGTGTGCATGTATGCATGTATGCATGTATGGATGTATGTATGTATGCATGTATGCATGTATGCATGTATGCATGTATGCATGCATGCATGCAAGCAAATACTTATATTGTTTAAATTTTCTTATAATTTTTTTCCAGGGCAAGTCGAAAAGAAGTGGGGACAGAGCATCACTTTGCTTTAAACCAGATGTTATTTCAAAGGGTCGGATATTCTGACTTTATATGTTACTGTATTATAAGTGTCTTCCACACATAGTTTTGTCAAGGTAATTACCTTCTATAGTATTCTAAGTCCTTAAGAAAGATAATAGGGGCTTTTTTTTAATGGAACGATTCTCAGAATATCTTGGACATATTGACATCTTAAAGGATCTAAACTTTAAGGAAGATTGGCTAATAAACAGCATCCTTTCTCGAAAGCTAAAATGCTGGTCATATCAAGCGCCACGACGGATTGGAAAAGAAAAAAAATATAGCAGAAGGCATGGTACCAGGAAGGAGGGACAGGGGCGGACGGCCACTTAGATGTGCACAGGATATAAGTTACTCATTGAGTGTGAAAGTGTATGAGGCGAGAGAACTGGCGAGAGACCGAGTTTCTTTCAGGCAGACTGTGATGAGAGCGACGTTCTGCAAAGGACAGGCTACATGATGATGGTATTCTGAAGTCTTTCATAGCATTCCATAAACTGTTTCAATGTACACTATCATACGCCTTTCTAAAATCCACAAAAACATTATAAATCTTTTCTAAATTCCTAGTTTTGCTCTGCTAATTGCCGTAAAATAAATATCTGATCTATTGTTGATCTGTTCTGTCGGAAACTGGATTGGTAATCTCCCAATATGTCTTCGACATATGGTTTTAGCCTGTGTAACAGTACAGCCGATAGTATCTTATAGCTTGAAGATAATAGTGATATCCCTTTATAATTTTCACGTGTATACTTGTCTCCATTCTTTAAAAAATTGGCTTGAATAAAGACACTTTCCATTTAGGGGGTAATCTCTCCGTCTTCCAAACTAGTTTTAATAATTCATATCTCTTTATATAGTGTCAGCAGTGTCAACAACTAGTTCAAGCATTGTCGTAAAGAAAACAAAATAAACAACATAACCTATGTTTATTCAATGATTATGATGAGACGTGAATAATGTAACCTAAAACAACAGTGAACTATTGGTATGAAAGTAAAACTTTAGGGATATAAAGAAAAAGATAAAATCAACATAAAATGTACTCGAAAAAGACACGTATATTGTTAAAAAAGCAAACACGAAAAAGTTCCAAAAGTATACGCACTTAGTTAATTTTAGACCTAGTATGTTGTATAACTAATAAATTACCAACGATTCTTAAAAGTAAAAAAAAGCTGCAGGGTAAGATGTATGTAATCTGTGGGTGGCCTTTGTGGCCACCTTGAGGATATAATCTACAATGCCTTGTACTACAGTGGATGGCTACAGAAGGATACGGCGTTGCTTTGTTTACTGAACCGTCTCCATAGTGGGTTCAGGATAAACGCGAAGACTGTTGCACATCTATGTCATTTCTTACACGTTATCACGTTTGATAAACAACACCACACGGGTGTCTAATTTACTTCATTTGTCAGGACAGAATTTCTGCTGTTCATCATACCTTTGCTCTTTACATGCATTGGTCAAATGTTCTAGTTCCTAACAAATGCATTTTAAGCAATCTGAATTCACGGAGAAGTTGATGTGAAGTAGGAAACGTCATTGACATTCTAGCAACTGTCTCAAATGAATCGAGCAATTTCTCCATTCATTCTTTTATTTTCACAATAGATTACCGTAGAGAGGATATTGACTACAACAGTCTTTATCTCCTTCATAAATATTAATCATTACCATGTTTGTATTATCAATGCGTATTCTCCACCGTTTTATTTTTTGTTACGTTATGTTATGTTATGTTATCACAATCGACGTCTTTGCACATCGGGCATCCCATGCATGCTCAGTCCACCGATGCAGCAGCCACTTCAAGGTACTTCTACTTATTATTCCCATGAGGAGTTGATTATAGTATCTCCTTCTTTACCTCTAAGACGGCATATTCGGGCTTCACCAAGCTTAACTTCTCAGTCACGAAGTCGTGTTGGCGTCAGAGATTCGCCATTATCTCCCAACCTAATCCGTACAGCGTTGATGATATATGCCCTGTCCATGCTTTTTCCCATTTGCATTGGTACATTATTTGCCAGCTGGTCAGCTCTTTCATTACCATTTACTCCTTTGTGCCCAGGTGTGTAGATCCAGATGATGGAGGTTAACTGCGACTTCCAAATGCTTTCTAACCATTCGTAGCGGAGACTTACTGTAGTGATTTTCTGAAGCATGTTTATAGAGTCTGAAACAATTACCGCATGTGTGGCCGCTTGTTCTGCTACCCACTCGAGTGCTCTGGTAGCATCAGCTATCTCCATGGTCATGCTTGACGTAGTCGTTTGGTAAGAGCCGCTATCCTCTTTTATTGTATTTCCCATCCTTTGTGCTGTGTGTGCCCATGCTGATCTTGACCCGCGCTCCACTGACCCATCTGTGTAAATTATTTCATGTTTTGTATTTCGTTTGTTTTTGTTTCTTGCAGACGTTTAACTTCTGTTTAAAACATTTTTTTATTTTTAAAGTTGCAAAAGCAAAACCATTCCTTTTTATAAAACTTTATACTGAAATCATCATCATCAAGTACTTTGCCGACTGGAGTGCGCGGTCATGCTTCTCCATGATCTGCGATCTGCAGCTGTGGGGATCAGTTCGTGTGTTGACACCAGTCCATGCCACGACAAAAGGCTGTCAAGTATCTTCTCATAGATCTTTCCAGTCGTCAACACAAGAAGACCAGAACTCAAAATCTGAACTTGCTTGCTGATTGTGTGTCAGAATGACGATACAATTCCTGCTCATGATGCTAGCACAGACCCTAATCCAGTGAGCTGGTGTCTAGATGTTCATTCATAAGCTTATACCCAGAGCACGCTGAATTTCTGCTAAAGAAAGTCCTGGCGGGAGGCGCTATTAAAGTAAAAATAATTTTAAAAAATGAGAACTTTAAAATTATGGTATAAGCTTAATTAAAACCACGTTTTAAGCTCTCTCAGTTAACAGTGACTGTCATCAACCCCCCCCCCCTCCCGCAAACTATCCACCGAATACTCCTCTCTCCCTCTTTCACCCAGACTAAAACGCTCTC
Organism: Candidula unifasciata; assembly: GCA_905116865.2. Taxonomy (NCBI): domain Eukaryota; kingdom Metazoa; phylum Mollusca; class Gastropoda; order Stylommatophora; family Geomitridae; genus Candidula; species Candidula unifasciata. The sequence continues at coordinate 8,413 of CAJHNH020003906.1, forward strand.
AGTTAACAGTTTCTGTCATAACCCCCCCCCCCCCCACCCCCACCTGTTCCCCCAAATGCACAGACTCCTGCTCTCTCTCTTATCAAAGAAATTCCCACATCTTAACATTTCCATACACTCTGTCAACAACTCTTCGATACCACAACGACCAGCTTCAAGTAGATTTCTGAGGTCAACAGTCAAAGGTCGCCAATCAGCGTAAATAACTTGAGTCGTGAACGCGGCAAAGAAAAAAATATATGATCGTCGGAAAACAAAACAAAGATGCCGATGTGATCGTCGCTGGAGCTATGTAGTTCATGCCCTGTGCAACACTCTTATATAAAAACACGCGCGTATTCGACGAATTCAACTTTGTGTGAAATTTTCTAAGTAATTGTGAAGACCTTTGGGTTAGCTTCCTGCAGAGGTCTGAGCTCAACAGTCAAAGGTCGCCCACCAGCGAAACTAAAAAGAATTCCGGGCCGGTAACGAAACAAAAACCGATGTGATCGCTGCTGTAGCTACGTCGTTCGTGATTTATGCGATACTTTTACATAAAATCACGCGCGCAGTCGAATACAACGATATGTGAAACTTTTAAAGCAATCGGTTAAGAACTTTCAGAGATTTGCTATTACAACCAACGGAAATTTACATTTTTTTAAAAATTAATTTTTAGACTAGCAGTACCAGTCACGCATTGCTCTGGCTCAGTCTTTCAAAATGAAAAAAAAAAAAAAAAAAAGAGAAAATAGAACGCGCACGTGTCTAATTTGGTTAATATCACAATCGGTGTCTGCGCAGATATGCAATTAGTCTGATTTGCCGACTCTACAATACGCAACATACAAGTGTGTTTATAATAGTGGTGGTTTAAAATGTATTATTAGGACTTTAAAAAAGATAGTTATTTGTGTACCACATGCAAAACTTTCTTTCCCTAGCAGCTGAAAGTAAAACTGACTACTGTACTTCTGAATGATCAACAGCCCCCCCCCCCCCCCCCCCCCCCCCAACAAAAAATACAGAGAAGCGTTATTAAAATAGAAAAAAAAATTAAAAAAATTAAAAGCATGAGAACTTTAAAATCATGTTTCAAGCTCATTTAAAATCATGTTTTAAGCTCTTTCAGTTAACAGTGACTGCCATCACCCCCCCCCCTTTCCCCTCTAATCCAACTACTACTCCTCTCCCCCACTCCGAAGGATTTTAAATTCATCACCTGACGATTTTTAATTGACATTGGCATCCGTGTCTACCCAGACTAAAATTAACTTTAAGCTGTCTCAGTTAACAGTGTCTGCCAATACTGTCAATACTGTGTAGAGGAGGCTCATCAGGAAGGGAAAGAATGTGAAGGAAGAAATGATTGCAGAAAGGATGAGAGTATGAGAAGAAACACACCAAACACAAATGTTGACAACAATGGTCCCGAAATTCCCTGCTATAATTGTGAAAGATCCCTTCCAGTGTGGGTTCCGTGATCCCATTGTAGGGGAAAACAAGAACAGACCCACTGCCTGCCTAAAAGCATGTCGTAAGAGTCGACTAGTTGGTAACTTCCTTTGAAGTCGGAGTACATTTGCCTGAGAGGCAAGGAACGAACAGTATGCATGCAAATGATTCAGACCTGTGAAACGGATGTACACGCAACACTCAGGGTCTGGAACAGGACTAGAGTCCAGAAGTGGACAAACAACCAGAACTCTCCGCTGGAGTTTACAGCCAGCGAACGAGAAGAAGAAGAATTGTGAAAGACTTTTCTTAACGCGGGCGAATTTTGTTAGTGACACTCGCCATAGTCATGTGCTGTGAGTCCCATGGCTCCTCAGAGCCCAGTATAACACTATCGTCTGGAAAGACGGAAAGGTGCCAGTCAATCAAAAACCAATAAATCGGATAAGACGAACCTAAGAAAAAAAAAAAAGTCAGCTAGCCAATCTACAATTGTTACATACATTCTTTGATACACTTCACATTACAAATATGAGCTCGCGTCAGACAGAAATGTGGGAAATTCTGGGTACGCTATTTTAATAAACTGACATGGAGGCGAGAGTATTAAAATTCAACTGTCAGCCGTGTGTCGTCTGCTACGTACATGATGTCTAGATCAAAGGTGCAATCTTTTCACCGAGGCCCGGAGATTTATAATAACATTTTCCCTGCGTCACACTTGGGTAATGTTTCTTCCCTGGCACGCGACTGACTGACAGATGTGACTACCACTTGACATTAATGATATGGAGGTATTAATATTCTCTGTCGTTCTCGAGGAAGGATATTTGGCCGACAGATTTGTTTTTACAAATGTCTGTTCAGGTGTTCTATGACCGATGTGCCATGGATCGCTTTAAGTCATCGCAGATTTTTTTGTAAAGCAACTATTCTATCATGTTAAAGTTGTGTATCGTTACTGCAGTTTCTCTTAACGGCACTTTATTGTTCTAGATGCTGCGTTTGGCACATTTTCATTGGTTTGTCTTAGCTGTTTATCCTCACAATGTCCTTGTAAATAAAGCCTAGAAGATCCCCTTCACGCCACGGGTACATAAGACATATCATGCTAGACTTAGATTTGTAGAGTCCAGTAGTCATGGGAACAGTCATGTTGTCAACATCACACGGACCCCTTTACCTCCCAGCAATTTACCACCTACCTATTTTAGGCTGGGTTGACCTGGGAGCCGAAGAGATTTTGAAAAGAAAAATAAATCACTCGATGCAGATTCAAGCCCAAGACCTTGGGGCTGGCAGATCAAAACTCAAGGAAAAGGCGAGTACAATCAGACATTTACTGGTATCACCGGAACTGGAACTCATCGCTTGCTGCTGAAGGCGGGAATGGAGCCCTTATGGGAGTGTTCCGAGTGCCATAATGTCGATTCTTAATTCCACATTCAGGCTGGCAGGGAGCGTCTAGCTGTCACAACACTATGGGTGATATTCAACTGTGGAATCAAATAAAGTGAAAGGCAGGAAGGTCAGTAAGTAGTTGTACCCCACCAGGACCTCACACAAGCGATAAACAAAAAGAGACACAACGTGACACTATGCGGATGATGATCACTCGTGGAGAGGTCCCAGAAACCCCTTTCCGTCGTAAGGCGATATCTATGGCTAGGCCATATTTATGGCCCGTCTATATTCAGGGCCCTCGGCAAAAGTCAGGGCATGACTTCAAAATAACAAAAATTTGCATTCCACAAGTTTACGACTTAATAATATAATAATATGGTGGAACCCCCAGGAACTATTTGGTTTATGGAGGTTATATATATATATTCTTGTTTCTGGAACCATTCTTGAAGCACCGAACTTCATTGGATGCCAAACAGAAATTTCCGCTATGTGTAGATTCGGTTAAATGTGCAGTGTATTTTCTTTAATATTTCTGTAATGGTCTTGCGCACCATTCAAGTTTAGTAATCATTCTGGTGAAGGAATTATGTTTTGAAACAATGAAGTTGCCACCTAATGACAAAACTCAGCTTATCAAGCACTTCGACGAGCAGGTCACTGCGTATTAAAGACACTCTTTAACAAAACAGTTTCAAGAGAATTAGAATCTGTGTGGCATTCAAGTACATTTGCCAGCAATAGAGCTTGAAATCCAAAATGTACTGAATGTGCACTTGTCTCACAAAAACAATCAAAACAGCATTAAAGCCAACAAATACCAAACATTACCTGGACAAATTGACACTGACGAAATTGATGCGATGACAAAAATAATACTCTTGATCATGTAGCTGACAGGGACGAAATAAAAGAACAAACACTTTTAGAAAGTTGACATACTGTATCTTTATGACAATAGGGAAAGATGAAAGACAATGACTGAAATCCTAAGCATCCGTTTGACTGAAGCCTGTAACCCAACCTCAGCTCTCTGTCTCTCTTTCAAGGACGTGGAGCGCCGACAAGAAATTATCTTAACAATCCTGTATCTACCTGGCCACCAAACGTAAGGCGGCACATTGTCTGTTTTCAGTTCTCGTTACAGGAAATGTAATCTCTCTTGCAAACATGAGCTTCCACACGCGGGCAGTTAACTTAGGTATAATGATTCAGGTGAACAGACAGATCACCTAGAAGAGAGGAAAAACAGTACACGAAGGAATCGAAGCTTGGTCAATAGAGAGTATCAGACCAATGAGAAGAGCATTCAATCGCAGATTGAAAGAAAACTGATTTTGGAGAAGAAAAATAACTCGTTCAAAATAAAGACTTTGACAAATATGTATGATAAATTCAGTCTGTAAAAAACGTCTACAGTACATGTTTATGTAAAAGACTATGTCTCTAATCTTTTGTAGAATATCAGTCATATTCGTATACACTTGCATATTGAGTGGCTGGTGGCACAACGTCCCCTTTTCAAGTTCTCACAGGTCTTTGTGCAGACGGCGTTGGTTCAGAAACTCTCAGATCAACAGCACACTCGCTAGACAGTTCGTGAACTATGCTGAAAATCTTGTGTGACCAAGGGAATCTCAGAAAACATCTCAATTCAGGCATAGCAATATGACAAAAAGAATTTAGTTTAGGATATTTCCTATGGGCATCTTCACAGGGAATTCAAGAAGAAACAACAATGATGCAGACTGAACATTGCACACAACAAATGCTAGTCTATGTTTGCAAACAACTACTTAGCTATGCATTCATCATCATCATCATCAGGTGCCTTGCCGACTGGCGTGGGCGATCATGTCTCTCCATAATCCACGATCTCCTGCAGCATGTATCAGTTAGTGTGCCGACACACCTCCATGCAATGCGACAAGACTATCAAGAATCTTCTCTCGCTGTCTTCCTCTGTCCCTCCTTCCACAGATCTTTCCAGTGGTCACAACATGTTCCATTTCCCCTCTTCTCATAACATGGCCGAAAAATGATGACTGTCTCCTTCTGATGTCTGTGATAAGTTGTCTTCGGGCTCCCGCCTCTTTCAAAACCTCTTGGTTGCTCTTTTAGGCTGTCCAAGATATTCTAAGCATTCTTCTGTAAAACCATATCTCCGAGGCCTCCAGAAATTGTTTGGCCTGCCTACCGATTGTCCAGGATTCACAGTCATATGTTAAAACTGAATGTATGTAGCAAGCAAGAATTCTTTTTCTAACTCTCAATGACAAGGATATATTGCACAAGATGTTTTTCATTTTATAAAATGCAGTTTTTGCCTGTCCTATTGTATTTCTCATCTCAATTATGCATCTTCCATCTGATTTTATCCATGTGCCCAGATACTTAATTTTCTGTACTTGTCCTAAAATAACACCATCAACTTTTATTACACACTTAGGAATAATTCGTTTCTTTGATACCACCATTACTTCTGTCTTCCCATTATCCAAACTGAGGCCCATTCTTCCACTTTTTAACACCACAATGTCTATCAATTCCGGTAGTTTTTTTGACTTGTTGCTATCAAGACTGTGTCATCAGCATAACGTAAATTGTTTATATTGTGCCCACCAACCACAATTCCGGGCATACAAATTAAAGCTCTCATTATATATTCATTATATATTCACTGTATATTGAAAACAAATCAGGTGACAGTACACATCCTTGTCGTACGCCCCTCTTTATGCTTTGAAATGTACCCAAACAGTTGTTAATTCTTATAGCTGCCGTTTGCTGCCAATACATATTCTTTATTATTCGTAGATCTTTCCCATCAATGTTTAATTTTCTAACAGTTTGATTACTTCTTCATGCTTCACACAGTCAAATGCTTTTGTATAGTCTATGAAGCATATGTACAAATCAGTCTTTACTTCTATAGCTCTTTCTGACAATGTCCTTAGGATGTATATGGCATTGTTTGTAACTTTTCCTTCTACAAATCCACATTGTTCATCTCTGATTTCTGGTTTAATTTTTTTTCTTATTCTTCTCATAATTACTCTTAGTAAAATCTTAGTCATGTGACTCATAAGACTTATTGTGCGATGGTCTTCACATTTTATAGTGCCTGGTTTCTTATGCAGAGCTATAAATATGGATTTTAAAAGGTCATTTGGAATATACCCACTATTATAAATATCATAAAAAAGTTTAGTTATTATTTCAATTCCAAAGTCTCCCAGTGCTTCGAATTCTTTCAGTGAGATGTTGCCTGGCCTGGGTGCTTTTCCTTTCTTCATATGATGTATTGCATCCTCAACTTCTGCAAGCTATGCATTCATTCATTCAGTAGCATGTCCCTCGCGGAACCTCGCTGCCATAACAACCCTCCGAAAAAACCTTCCTATCATGAGCAAGATGTCCTGCGTCTGATACACCCATCTGGAGATCATCTGCCACATCCTGCACCCATCTTCTCCTTGGCCTTCCTCTTCCTCTCTTCCCAGGCATATACCCCTCCATTATTGTTCTCTCTAGACTTCCATGACGTTTCAAGTGACCAAAATATTTCAATTTTCTTTGTGTTTATTGTCTTTACTAGCCAACCCTCTTCAATATTCAGCTCTTGAAGTATGGATGCATTTGTTCTTTTCTTTACCCAAGATATTCTTAGAACTTGTCTGTAACATTTATATTCAAATGCATTTATGCGCTGTTCCGCTTGTTTAGTAAGTGTCCAGGTCTCACAGGCGTATGTTGCAATGGGAAAGATGCATGCTCTTAAAAATCTGACCTTTGTAATTTTATCTGTACAATTCCATAATTTATTCAGTTGTTTTAGTCTTTGAAGAGCAATTGATAGTCGCCGTTTAATTTCTTTCATTGTGTCACCATTGTTGGTAACCAGTGACCCAAGATATTCAAAATTTTCCACCACTTCCAATCTTTCCTCATTAACATATATTTCCTTCTCCATGGCAGTTTTGTTTGTATGCATTATCTTTGTTTTTGCTATGTTAAGAAATAAGTTATGATTTTCACTATTTCTGTGGAGTGAGGTTAATAAGTTTTCTAAACCATTTTGTGATGTTGATAGTAATACTGTATCATCAGCATAACGAATTTCTGGTATTTCATGACCACCGATGTTTAGGGCATCATATTGTTCCTTGTTTATATCATCTCTTACATTTCTCATTATATTTTCGGCGTACAGGTTGAACAAATACGGTGACAGCACACATCCCTGACGGACTCCTTGCTTGATGCCAAACCAGTCTGATGTCTCTCCATCTATTCTGACTGCTGCTTGTTGGTCTTGATAGAGCATTTTAATGAGCTGCACTATATGTGATGGAAAGCCCATATTCCTCATGATTTCCCAAAGCTTCTGATGTTGTACACAGTCAAATGCTTTTGAATAATCCACAAAACATAAGAACAGATTTACATTAAATTCTCTACACTTCTCTATTATTAAACGCATGTTGAATATATGATCTCTTGTTCCTCTTCCCTGTCTAAATCCAGCCTGAGCTACATTAATCTCTTCTTCCATTTTCTTATGCAGTCTTCTCATTATAATTTTTAGTAGAATTTTACTTGCATGACTGATCAGGGCAATAGTTCGATAGTTTGTACATAATTTCAGGTCACCCTTTTTTGGTATTGGAATGAAGATAGTTCTCTTCCAGTCTTTTGGCCAAATACCATATTTCCATATCTTTTCACATAATGCATGATAGATTTTTATGCTTTCTTCTCCTCCCGCTTTAATCAATTCAGCTGGTATCTCATCACATCCAGGTGATTTACCATTTTTCAGGCTCCTTATTGCCCATGAAATTTCATCTAATGAAGGTTCAGGTTCTGCCTCTACTGTTACTGGTTCATGTATATCATTCATATCCTCACTGTCATTCATATCTTACTTTACGCTGCAGTATTCCTGCCATCTTCCTAGAATTTGTCTAGATTCTGTTAAAGTATTTCCCAACTTGTCACAAATAACATTTAACTGAGGTTGAAAATTTCTTGTCAATAACTTCATTTCCTTGAACATTTCGTAATCTCTTCCATTTTTATGATGCTGCTCTATTTTAATACAGCAATCTTGTACATACTGATTTTTATCCTTTCTTGTGTACTTTCTTATTTCTCGTGTTAGAAATTTATACTTCATCCTACTGTCATTGGTTTCTCCTTTCTTTTTCAGTTCCCTTCGTTGTTTTATTAGTTCTAACGTGTATGGTGTGATCCATGGTTTATGTTGCCTAGTCCTGGTGGGTATTAAGTCTTTAGCTGCTTTTAGCTGTTTAGCTATGCATTACGTACATCAAAAGCAAACTTATACTTTAAAACAGAGCGTTTAATTTTTAAGGAAAAAAAAAATGTCGTAAGCACTAGTAAGTCGTCACTAGGTCGTCCATTTAGACAAGCCCACCTGAGACACCAGGATGATGTCACGAGCAACAGTGACCAGTCCGAGGTGCTGTCTATTATAGGAACATTGCAAGCCTGCAATTCTAACCATCTCGTCAAAGAGGCGTGTTTCTTGTAAGACAACAATGTCATTGCTGTAAAGGAGCTTTTTCGAAAATGGTCGGCGGTGGTTGAACAAAGCACAGTTCCAAAAGACAACGCGAACATACTTGAAGCTGAGTTTCTCATATTTCAGTCGCTTCCTGCAGGCGCCAGCATGCTTGCCTGTTTGCATTCTCCTTGTCCGTCTACAGATTGTCTTGACTGGGTAAACTGTCGGTATCGGTCGCCGAGTACATCCTGAGGGGAGTCTGAACTTACGTGCATTTACTCCACTGCGCGGTCCAGATCCCACTCTGATGAAAATTTCCCATTACAAGTAAGCGAAAATAGCCAATTTGCGCCATCGCCTTAGCGGAAAAAGAAAACGTACTCTTATTGTTTATACCAGAAGACCCGCTTTTTGATTCAAAAGATTTCAACTCGAGACTAATTTAATGAAAGCCTAATACAGTGGTATTTCGAGTGACAATTGTCTCTTGTCACGAACAAATCAGCCCACGAACACAATTTCCTCGGCCCACGAACGCATAACCATAGCCTTGGCGCCATGTTTTTGGCTAACAGACAGCATACACTGTACTCAATTTTGCGCGCTGTAAACATTGCTTACATGGCCTTGTTCTGGACACAATCTGCCCCCCACCCCTCCCAATTTTCTCATTATGGCTACCAAGAAAGGCAACGTGTAAGTGGCAGTGGTATAAGGAACGCTAAGAGTATGACAGAAGAACGAAGTGAGAAATAATTCACATTAGAATGGTTTTTGTGTTTTTGATCTCGCCAACATAGCCAAAACTATGATCAGTACTATCTTAAAGAACAAAGATGCGCTAAAGTGGCTGATAAGTACAGAACCCTTTTCCACGCTATTAGGAGTGTAGGGCATACAGGGCATATAGGGCTATACCTATATTTTATAGACCAATCAGCACAAGATCGGTGATGTGGTCAGCATCAAGCCGGCTGCCTTTACTTCCCAGGACTGCACCTGGTACCCTCTCAAGGCTCGGTTGTCCACGGAGCCAAGGTCATTTTCGAAAAAAAAATCCGGCTCCGCCAGGCAGCGAACCCACTTTCTTCCAGTCCGTAGCGAGCGTCTAGCCGCTCCGCCAGGGCAACTTCCCTAAAGTGGCTGATGGAATGACTATGTTTACCAATCAAAGGTCTCAAGTTTTAGAGGAAGCAAACAGCAATCGACCCAATTTACGGCATAGAAACAAGAGAGATAACTCCAGAAATATCTACAGTTTCCTGACGTTATTATTGACTGGGACTCGCCTTTGAGTGAGTTGTCTCCCTGTTCTTTTCTACCATCTACATGTGCCAGCAACTATCAACCACAAAAGTAAAGTTATACTGTTAATTTTGCAACTATATATTTTTATCACACATAAATCCATTAACAAAAAAAAAAAAAAAAAGGTCAAAAACAGCAGGGCGAGTTTGAGTTGTGTTAATTCCAATAGAAGAATATGTTTTTACTCGTAAACATTTTGGTTCATAAAGCGGAGTTAAAGATTGAAATAAGTTAGTGATAAAAGTTACCACCGTATTGTTAAAATTCAGTCGATGCTTGGCCGGTGATCTGATCATGCGAGTAGTTATAGAAGAGTGTACTATAGGAGAAACTACTAAAATACTTAGTTATGCAGATGAAATTGATGTCGTTGGAGAAAATGAATTAAAGACTATAAAAAAAAAAAAAAAAAAATGAATCAGCTCACAAAACTGAACTGGTGATTAATCAAGATAAGACAGAATACACGATGATAACAAGAGAGGGATATGATATAAACACCGCTCCCAAAAAGTATGAAATCAAACGAATGGGAACATATAAGAATTTGGGCACAAACTTTAACTGCTCCAAAATGCGGAGAGAAGAAATACAATCTGGAAATAAAGTATATCATGCCCTTCAACGTCTGCTAAAGTCAAAGTCTCTATCTCGCAACACCAGGATCAACATATATAACACGTTGATAAGACCAGTCGATATATGTGGTTCTGAAACTCTGAACAGCTAAACGAGATGAAGCCTTTATACAATTTTTCAAAAACAGAGTCTAACGACGAATCTCTAGACATATCAAAAATGTAAACTGCGGGAAATGGAAAGTGAGAAGCAACAACAAAATTTATAATCTGTCACCATTGATCACTGCCATCATGAGGGGTTTATAGATTGAAATGGCTGAGACTTGTTGGGAGAATGTCTGATAACAGAGATAAAAGATGTAGACACAAGGCAGCTGAATGGTTACAAAACACGAAGCAGACCAAGGAGACGATGCCTGTCTGACCTAAAAACACTTGGTACCACCAGCTGGAAAAAAGAAGGTCAACCAGACAGATAAATAGAGGTGGGTGATATCTGCAGAAATGAACCTCAAGGGCTCGGAATGGTGATGAAGAAGAAGAAGAAGAAGTAGTAGTAGTAGTAGTAGTAGTAGTAGTAGAAGAAGAAGAAGAAGAAGAAGAAGAAGAAGAAGAAGAAGAAGAAGAAGAAGAAGAAGAAGAAGAAGAAGAAGAAGAAGAAGAAGAAGAAGAAAAGAAGAAGAGGAAGATAAAGAAGATTAAGATAAAGAAGAGGAAGTATAAGAAAAAGAAGAAGATGAAGAAAAGAAGAAGAAGAAGAAGAAAAAGAAGAAGAAGAAGAAAAAGAAGAAAAAAGTAATAGTTGCGCAGAATAGGTATCATTAAGCCCTGATTAAATGGCATACACAGCAAAATAAAACAGTGGAAAGGCCCTCCTCCACCCCCCCCCCCCCCCCCCCCCCACCAAAATATTATCCCAAAAGACTCCATATTACTTATGGCACTTGTTTACATATATTGGAAGGCATAGCAAAACTTAAAATGCGAGTATTACACATTCCTAAACCTACAATTTGCTAATAAACAGCATCCTGTCTCGGAAGCTGAAATATTTTGGTCATATCAAGCGCCACGACGGATTAGAAAAAAATTATAGCAGAAGGCATGGTACCAGGAAGGAATGGCAGGGGCCGACCGACACGAAGATTGGCACAGGATATAAGTGACTCCTTGAGTATGAAAGTACATGAAGCCGGAGAGCTGGCAAGAGACCGAGTTTCTTTCAGGCAGACTGTGATGAGAGCGACGTTCTGCAAAGGACCTGCTACATGATGATGACGAAACCCAAAATAGTCGTATACAAAGTAAGTCTGGCGTACTGCGCAGTTCAATCATGGAAATATCGTCCACAACAAATCAAAAATACCACTAGTCCGTATACATACAGTGGGAAACTGTTCCAGTATTATCTGAACACAGATTACAAATATTTTAGATATAGTGCATATTTATTCGCTCTATTACAAGAGTCGGTTCTGTGGATAAGTCGATGCGAACGCTTCGTAATGCCGTGATGCTGGGTTCGATTCTAACTACGGGCCATGCGCCTTGCGTTGGTTTTGACAGTGGTATCAAGAAAGCCGATCGCCGAGAAAGCAATGGCAAACTACTGGACGTAAATTTGCCTAGAAAAAAAACCACTAGGGGTTGGTTCTGCAACGTCCTGTAAAGGATAGGCATCTAGCCTACTACATGCACTCTCTCGATTTCTGACACAGAGTTTAGCTGAGCATTTTTAGCCTCTCGTAATAATGTTCTTTAAAGCTTGCCTTGGACCTCCTCATTTTCTTAGACCGGTCGTTTCCCATTTCATTGCTTGTTTTATTTGGTTATTTCGTCTCAGAGTGTGCCCAGTATATCTCCACCTTCTTTGTCTTTTGCAGTGTATACAGGTATTTGTCCAAACGTTTTTCTGAGCCCCTCACTTTAAAAAAATCATGCCATTTTGTGTTCATGATTTTTCTTAGACATTTTTTTCAAATGCATTTAACTTTTATTGCAAAGCTTTGGTGGTTCTCCGGCTTTCACTGGCATGTTTTAGAAATTAGATAACGTTAGAAGTGGAAATTCGTCGTTTGGTCTTAAAGCACTATAACTTGGAGCTACATATTTTGTTAAAGCTTTTAAAGACTGTTGTTGCTTTGCCAGTGCGTATCATAATTTACATCGTTGTATCTCCTTGGGTAGCAAGGATTGGTATTTACAGGTCACACCTAAAAAATGGGGAATGCCTGTGCGGAACTCATAGCTTATCCCAATCAAGTCAACCGTACCTACACGTGGTGCTATCTGTTGTAGCAGATATGGCTCTGGCGCATAGCGAGTCTCCATTGCATACAAAATGGTCCCCCGATGCCTGAAGGGAAACAATACCAGGTTATGGCTGGGGTCAGCAGACAGAAATCCTTAGTGTGAGTCCACTGGCGCATGGACATGTGCCGATCCCCACAAAAGTCACATCCAGGGAGTCCACCCAGCATAATCAAAGGCGGAGAAGGGAATCCCCTCTCAACCTCTGATTTCTTGCAGGCAGTGTTTGGATGAACCAGGTTACGAAGACGGAAATGTCGACCTGGATGGCATGGGTACTCAGAAATTTAAACTTACAAAACGCAACATACGGTTAATGAGTATGCTTAGATACCTACACCAGTATGGGGCTGCTCTTGTGGACTACCGCCGGGCGGGAACAGCGCCGGATTCCGAGCCACGAAAGGATCTACCCCAAACTACTGATGCCAGCTTTGCGCATCGGCGGACAGGAGTAAGCAGAGTAATTCGTATAGGAAAAAAAAAATACCAAAACACTCAAGATAATTAAGTGGAATGCAGAAGTTGTCATGAGGAAAAAGCTCGAACTGCAAAAATGCATCTATGCGCAAAAGATTGATATTGTGTGCATTCAGGGAACACATTTAAATACAGTATCTTTCTTTCCTAATAGAGGCTATGAAAAATATAGGCTAGACAAAGATGGTCACAAACGAGACACACCATAACATTAGTTAAAAATACTACTGCAGCCACAGAAATTTATAGAAGCATCAGTGAGTCTGAAGATCTGACTGTAAAACTACATATCCTACCTGAGTCGCTGTACGTTACTAACTTTTACTGTCCCAACAACACTAAATTGGAACTAAAGGACATTCTAGTAGCTGATTGGAGCCACCTAATTCTCGGTGACTTTAACAGAGTTTCCTCTAGTTAGAGCTATGCTTCTATGGGCACAAGAGGAGAGGAGGTAGAGGAAAAAATGGTAGAAAACCTGCTTATCAAAAAACCTGACTCTGAACCAACCCTCGACTCTAGACGATGGCGAACACAGAGTAAACTAAACCTAGCTATAGCTACAGAAAATATCCAACGACGGGCAGACAAAGAAGTGATAAAACAGCTGGGAGGAAGTGATCACAAACCAGTCGTCGACATGAAAGGAGAGGTCAAGCCACCAGAAAACAGTAAGAAGATAGCCAGCTGGAGCTACAAGAAAGCAGACTGGGACCTCTACAAAAACTTAACTGAAAAGAAGCTATCGGAGCCCTTTCTAACTAATGAGATTAAATAAAACAAAAAACAAAACACAACTCTTAGTATCATACATCATAACAATCATTCACCCGAGGTCGAAGGCAAAACTATGAACCACTCTTGACCCAAGATATGCAACAATTGCACCAAAGCAGCACCCAGGCAAGAGTAAACATGGAACAAGATCCCTTCGACTTTAGTGTGATAGAACACAATAGACATCGTTTATATTAGAGAAAAACTCACATGCCTCCGGACAAGATGGCAGGACAAGACTGCAGCTCTCAACATAGAGACAGATGGTAAAAAGTTATGGCATCTAGTACAGAGTCTAAATAAGGAAAATCATACCAGCCCATGCCAATACTGTCGCTGAAGATGGCGGGGAAACTGTTATTGGAAAACAAGCAGCAAACTTGCTGGCTGAGAGATTTGCAGGGGAAAACGAAATCTTTCATGTCCAGAGCGACTGAAGAAGAAGTGACGAGAGAACTTAGAAAAACCAACAAAAAGGAACAAAATAACCAAGATATAATGAATAAACCCATCTCTGTACACCAGGCGATCACATTATCTACTGCTGCCTGTAACTTTTCAGCAAATTTGATTCCGATTTCTCCCCTGCCTATATGCGAGAATCATCATCATCAGGTGCCTTGCCGACTGGCGTGGGCGATCATGATTCTCCATAATCCACGATCTCCTGCAGCATGTATCAGTTAGTGTGCCGACACACCTCCATGCAATGCAACAAGACTATCAAAAATCTTCTCTCGCTGTCTTTCTCTGTCCCTCCTTCCACGGATCTTTCCAGTGGTCACAACATGTTCTATTTTCCATCTTCTCATAACATGGCTGAAAAATGATGACTGTCTCCTTCTGATGTATGTGATAAGTTGTCTTTGGGCTCCCTCCTCTTTCAAAACCCGTTGGTTGCTCTTTTTGGCTGTCCAAGGTATTCTAAGCATTCTTCTGTAAAACCACATCTCTGAGGCTTCAATAAAGGAGAATATTATCTTCGAATGTCAATATTCTACCAACTCCAGGTGTTTCCAGTGCCGCAATCCTGCTCGTAAACAGACTGAACAGCACAGGTGAAATTGCAGATCCCTGTGGTAGTCTCGGAGCTATAATACATGATTCAAAAGTCCATGAACCCACGCAGCGAGCTACCCGACGATAATACCAAGCAGCTGCTATCCAGTTTAACAACAAAGGACAGACTCTCTACTCCACGAGCGCTGACATCGAGATATTATATCTGACTCTCTTGTAAGCATCTTCTAAATCAATTGCCGCTACCGTTTCCTGCCTGCTATGGAAACCTTCGAAGGCGTTAAAGGCAAAAGTTGCTAGTAACTTCCCAAACTTCCTGGCAAGAGCTTTCTGTGTTCTAAAAATTCTTGTAGCTTACCAGACACTTCTCCAGCACTTTGCCAAAATTGTTTTGTTAGGTTTTGATCTTAAAGCTGCTGAGTGTTGAATTATTTTTACCTGGCTTAAGAAGTGGAATCAGCTCAGTGTGTAGTGGTAGCCAGTGTTAGCTGTCCAAGAAAGCGCTCTATGCGTAGCAGACACCGTCACATCGGCTGACTGGAAACTTCACAATAATTGATCTCCAGCATGTTCACACAGCACATCGGTCTGGTCGAAAGCACCCTGATGACCGGCAGGACTCCTGGCTCCGAGTCCTCTTCAGCACCCAGCTGTCGCCGACATCTCTGCTGTCTTGTTTCACTAGTGATCCTACCGCCTCACATGCCTGATCACTTAGACAGCTTCGTCTTGAAAGAGTCCAGCTTTCTTTGTCTAACTCTGCCAACTTAACTTTCCACTTCGACTGCACTCTCGACTGCTGTTTAGATTAGTCTCTCGTGAGTACTTTCACCTCGAACATTCTCAACTCAACTGTGCCCTTTTAAACTCTCCCGTGCAGACGAGACGCTCACTCTAATGGATGATTCCCCTTCATTGAGAGCCCATACTGTTCTGTGCGACTGCTGGTATCCACGCAGTAAGTATGATGATTCGTCGGCTTCGGTCTGACACTCCGTAAATTCACTGGTCTATCCAGTCCTGAGTCAACACCGACTTGTAATAATATTGACTCAATCCGAACTGACATCTCCTGGCTTAAGTCAACTTCTTCTTCAGCATTCTGAGCCCTCGAGGTTCATTGCTGCATGTATCAGCTGCCTTCATTCATCTCTCTGGTTGGCCTTCTCTGTCCAGTCGGTGACAATAAATGTTTGCAGGTCTGTCTGGACATTATCTCTCCATATTCTTCTTGGTCTGCCTCGTGGTCTACGACCATTAATCTCCCTTGTGTATACAGTTCTTACTTCTCTGACATTTGACATTCTCTCAATATGCCCCAACCATTTCAGTGTATTAGCTCTCATGATGCCAGTGATCAAATGGGATTTAAACAGATCATAAATTTCTTTATTGCTTCTCACTCTCCATTACCCACGGTTTGCTTCTGTGATGATTCCAAAGATTCGTCGTAAGATTATATTTTCGAAAAATTAAGTCAACTTCGCACCAAATATTGACTCAGGTCACCGGACATTCTAGTGGACTCACTAAAACACAGTTTTCCCTAACCCTTCCGAACCAGCACGCAACAGAATCGTTTTACAATGAACAGTTTGTGCGTGATTGCAGAGTATTGTTTACAGATGTATGTTTCTGTAGACAAGTATGTAGGAAACTTAATTAAGATGAGTGTTTGTGTGGACTGGGAATTGAATGTGTATGTAGACTGGGCTTTAATGTTTAATTTAATTCGACGTATAAAGTTTGCATATAATCTAAAGCGGATGATTCTGAATTATTTTAATGACCTGGACTTCGTACAGAGTAAACGAAAATCTTCCCATCTGTAGCGAGTGACATGGCTAGCTTGTAGTTAAAACTTATACCCACTATTGAGCAATACATTAAAGTGTCCACACCTTGTGCACCTACCTGGTTGGTGTGTAGATGGGATTGATATCTGTTAGTATCTGTGGAAAAGGGTTGCAGAGTAGAACCTAGTGCCCCTTTCTATCCTTAAAAAAAAAAAACCCCAGAAAGAAGTATGACATTTCTTAAGGTTCACTACGATCTGTACTTTTAAACTATACTGTTAAAGATCATATTTGTGAGCAAAGCTCATGACGCGTTCACTAGAAAACAACACAGTTGAAGGTGAACCTCACTACCTACGCAAATAAACCCTTTAAAAGGAATAAAAGGATAATGCTTCACCAAAACATTCAATTTATTTTTTAGCAGTCACGAAAGGCGCTTCTATAGATAAATTTAAGGAATACTGTTGTTAGCTTAATACAGCCAGGAGAAGTTCAAAGTCAGGTTGCCAGACATCAAAACGTGCAACTCCGTACCATAAGTCGACTTTGACATCAGTTCCAAGCTGAAGACCGATATCGCTGTGGTCGACCGAGAGTGACAAAAGAAGCGGCTTCGTCACCTCAGACACAGGTTTACAACAGCTTCCTCAACTGCTCAGGCATTGCCTCCAGGACGTCATATGTCTGATCAAACTGTTTGGAAGAGATTGCATGATGTTAAGACTTTAGGCACGACAACCACGCCACGTACCTGTCCTTACGCGTTGCCAACGCTGAAATTGACTTCTTTTGGGCCAACCAACATCGTCACTAGGCAGGTGATAATCGATGAAGACGTCTCCGGTTCACTGACCAATGTATCTTTTTGTTCCACGTCATAATAGACTATATAGGTAATACTATAGACGAAATGAAGGTTTAGCCCTAAATTGTGTTGATGAAACTCTGCGCATGGTGGTGGAGGTGTAATGTGGGAGGAATGATCAGTTAGTTACAACGGAAGGAGTCAATTGATGCACACTGAAGGAAGGTTGAATAAGCAACGATACGTCAATGAAATTCTTCGACCACATGCCCTTCTATTATGGGAAGCCAACAGATATCTTTTTCAACAAGGCAACGCTACACCCCATTCTGCACAGATGACCACGCAGTTCCCGGCTGCAGTAACATTCAAAACCTTCCCTGGCCATCATAGTCTGCAGATATGAGGTCGATTAAGCACCTGTGGGATGAGCTGCAAAGAAGTGTTTGTCTCCGAGATGTTGCTGCAGCTAATGGTCGTAAACTGTTCCAAGCACTCCAGGGAGAGTGGGCAGCTATCCCACAGGCCCACGTCAGACATCTGATCGCATCTATGCCCAGGAGTTGCCACACACAGATCCACACAAGAAGAGGCCACACACCAAACTAGCGAGAAAGGACGTACGCCTAATTATCCTGACCCAGATGAGAAAAAAGTGTCAATTGATTGATAGAACTCTATGGTTTTCGTATGTGAAATTTGAGTATTTTCATTTATTCCGTTACAAAGATGCAGAATGTCAAAATGGTGAGTACGTTTGTTCCTTTCAGTAGCTATAGAGGCTGGGGGTGGGGGGGGGGGGGGGGGGGGGGGGGGGAGTATGCATAAAGGATTGTGTTCCCACAGTGAGGCGCTTGTAAAACTAGATCGATACCAGATATTCAAATTCGACTCCAATATCATCAGTCCTAATAGTGCTCTTGACAAAGCTTATCAACGAACATTACATCTCCCGCCGACACTTCGATGAGGTACAAGGTGGAAGAGAAGAAGAAGAAGAAGAAGAAGAAGAAGAAGAAGAAGAAGAAGAAGAAGAAGAAGAAGAAGAAGAAGAAGAAGAAGAAGAAGAAGAAGAAGAAGAAGAAGAAGAAGAAGAAGAAGAAGAAGAAGAAGAAGACTCCAATATGATTCGAACGCATGACCACAGTTCTGGAAGTCGTGTGTTGAAATCACACAACCACCGCTCCTCGGCTCTGTATTAATTAGAAAAGACTATATTTTGAGAACATGAAACTTTATTTGGCACTGGAGAAATGCAGTGCCTCATATAAAAGATGAACAAACTTAGCTACCAGCCAGCTACCTTGTATTGTTGATAATTATTGTATTTGGGGAGGGGTGGTGTCATGCCTCTTACTGGAAGAAAGTGATCCGTTTTAAGGTTGTAAGATTATCGATCCACTCTGTGTCGTAAAATGTATTCGTGACTCCTATAAAGTGGCGTTGTAGTGAATTCTGACTATACTTCTCCACACAGACAATTTCTCTAAGGTCTGTCACATACCAGTAATGTTTTTAATCCAATGCTTGTTAGACAAAGCACCTTTAAAAGCTGTTTAAGCTCTTTTTGTTCAACATTTAGCAACAGAATTATGTTATGCGCAAGTAGCCGGAAAAAAAAATACACACACGCACAAATACAGAAGCACCACACACATAGATACAAACACACAACACACATACAAACAGACACTCAAACGCACACAAACACACGCTCGCGCATAATTACACACACATAGATACAGACACACTACACACAGACACGCACGCGCACACACGCGCACGCGCACACACACACCAACACACACAGTTACCCGTACAGTTATGAAAGACAGCTAAAGGAAAGACGCACAGACAGTGATTATTGATGACAAATTGACCACAACGCCAGATCATCTACGGAAAGATTCATTCCTGCATTGACTAGCCTTTACCTGTTTCAATAAAAACCCATTGAAATGAAGTAGTTTAAGTTGAATCTTGTAGAAATGCTTCCGTAAGGTTCTGACTATCAGAACTGCATCACTGGTTTGTAATGTGACCTGCAGTAACAAGCAAGAAGTCAGGTGTGCCTCTTTCTGACATTCCTGTTGCAATTACGTGACTATTCAATGTTCATATTTTCAGACAAGTCTACCGGTGCTCGTGCCAACACTTACAAATGGGATATTTATTCCCGTATTCATTTGCTCTCATGCTTCACTTGGCACAAACCACTGTCATTGTGTGACACCAAGTGTTTGTAATATGAAAATATTGTACTGTACCCTTATGTTATATCACTCTATTTGATCTCTCGTCTATGCTACTTTTAAATTGCCAGATGCAACACTTGATAATGTGCGTCACAGACCGTTAGAAACAAACATTTTGTAAAGGGAAAAGGCATCACACAAATCTACACGTTCAAAGGCATGCAACCATTTTATCCGTCATCTGTTTTCTATAAGCGTCCCAATCTGACCTTAGCTGTTCTCCTTAGGATCAGTTTTACAACAGCGGCTTGGAGAAAATAGGTCAGAGAGGCAAACAATTATTATTCAGTCTGGCTGGGTACTATGAATCGGAAAAGTAGTGTTATAATAACCGTAGTGAGTTTTATGTTAATTTTCTACATCTTCTAGTTAAAGGGTAGGCCTTCCGCTTCGCCGTATTGTCCCTTATGCTTCAAGTGTAAATGTGGTGCTATTATATTGTAAAACGCGAATAAAAGCTATAAATTCTTAAGTTGTACTGTATTCAATGTCTGGATTTTAAAAAAATGCTAAAATAAAAAATTTCACAAAGGAAAAGAAATGTTGAAACTGGTAGTAGAATTCCTCTTAGAAAGCTTTTCACTGCAAGAAGATAACTTCTTTACCGTTAACTACCGCACACAAAGGTGGCCTCAGTTCCCGCGTTTCACAGCCACCATAGAAAGATTACTCTAGTGCCTCGTGGACATGTACGCCAGTATGGACCAGGGGGCGCCACTGGCTTAGTACATTCAACCAACACCCTCCCCCACTCATCCTTAGAATAATTATGGGCGGCTACAAGAAAAGAAGAGAGATATTCGGCCCCTAAACATTTTTGGAGCTCTTTTTTTGAAAAGGAATTGTTTATATATTTCTTAGTATTTCAGATGGTTTTTTTTTTAATGTTTATCTGCCACTCAGCAGATTACAATTATGGCTATTCATATAACAATTAGTGCCTCATTAAACAAAGCTAAGGGCCTTTGAGCTCAATAATCTAGAACATTTGTAAGGAGGCAACCCCCCCCCCCCCCACAGCCCCCTCCCCGTGTTGTCTCACCTATCATGTGGCCCTATCTCGTTCACTCTCTCTTACCCCAGAGTGTCCTGGCACCAAAATGAAACATTTCTATCAGACGAGATTTCCTCAGCAATTCCAACCATTTTCTTTGAATTTATCCTTTTTCTATCTTCCTAATCATGCCCATGGAATCACTTAGAATGCACGCATGGGAAATAGTCCAGTACGTAAAGGTAAATTTGCTGGCAATTTTGATCACGCCACGACGCACTGTGCCAACATATTGTCTCAGGCCTACAAGTAGTGTGCAAGGAAAGCTTTGACCACGCCTCGACGCACTGTACCAACATATTGTCTCAGGCTTACAAGAAGGAGTGTGTAAGGAAAGCTTTGACCACACCTCGACGCACTGAACAAAATATTGTTTCAGGCTTACAAGTAGGAGTGTGCAAGGAAAGCTTTGACCATACCTCGACGCACTGTACCAACATATTGTCTCAGGCCTACAAGAAGGAGTGTGTAAGGAAAGCTTTGACCAAGCCTCGACGCACTGTGCCAACATATTGTCTCAGGCCTACAAGTAGTGTGCAAGGAAAGCTATGACCACGCCTCGACGCACTGTGCCAACATATTGTCTCAGGCCTACAAATAAGAGTGTGCAAGGAAAGCTTTGACCAAGCCCCGACGCACTGTGCCAACATATTGTCTCAGGCCTACAAGTAGGAGTGTGCAAGGAAAGCTTTGACCATACCTCGACGCACTGTACCAAAATATTGTCTCAGGCCTACAAAAAGGAGTGTGTAAGGAAAGCTTTGACCAAGCCTCGACGCACTGTACCAACACATTGTCTCAGGCCTACAAGTAGTGTGCAAGGAAAGG
>CAJHNH020003906.1:35000-53970 GCA_905116865.2 Candidula unifasciata
CATACATACATACATACATACATACATACATACATACATACATACATACATACATACATACATACATACATACATACATACATACATACATACATACATACATACATACATACATACATACATACATACATACATACATACATACATACATACATACATACATACATACATACATACATACATACATACATACATACATACATACATACATACATACATACATACATACATACATACGTCTGTACGTACTTAGGTAGAACCATACATGCATACGTACGTTCATACATGTATACGTGCGTACGCATATACATACGGACGTAGTACACATATATGTACATACAGTTATGTATTTGTTTTAAGTGTGTGGTATTTTTATCCAACTTGTCTAAGAATGCTTCCAATATATAGGCACCGTATTTCTCTTTACACAGTTAATACTAGCAGCGGCGTCCGTGGTTAAGGCGTTACGAGTCTGACGCGTACCCCAACGTACCGCGATCGAAACCTGCGTGAGCTGCGTGGATTTTTATCGTGGTATGGGACGTCGCAGGTCGACCCAGCCTCAAATAAGTACCAGGATGGGCTGTCCAGGGAAAGTAAAGACGGCCGGCGTAATGCTGACCACATTACCCATCGAGTGCCGATTGGTCTGTAAAAAATATGGGTGCTCTCCATATGCCTGATGCGCCTAAAGGCGTGTAAAGAAATCTTTACTTTTTTACTTTTAGTTAATACTAGCAGTTAAGCAGGCATGTCCATGATTGATTTCTCGTTTATGATTTAATAATATTCGCAAAATTGTGAAGCCATTTGTTTTCAAAATGGTGACAGCTTGTATTCGTTGTCTAAACTGTTTCACCAACTGTCAGTCATTTGTTAGAAATGAGAATACGTAACAAGGTTTCAAAACAGAATAGTTTGGTGTTGCAAAGTGAGGTGGACTTATAAAGGAACACGAAAGAGTGACGTTCAATCACACCCTGACCACATCATAATCATCATCATCATAATCATCATCGTCATCATCATCAGGTGCCTTGCCGACTGGCGAGGACGATCATGACTCTCCACAATCAGCGATCTCCCGCAGCATGTATCAGTTCTTGTGCCGACACACTTCCATGCAAGGCAACAAGACTGTCAAGAATCTTCTCTCCTTGTCCTTCTCTATCCCTCCTTCCACCGATCTTTCCAGTGGTCACAACATGTTCTGTTTTCCCTCTTCTCATAACATGGCCGAAAAAAATTATGACTGTCTCCTTCTGATGTCTGTGATAAGTTGTCTTAGGGTTCCCGCCTTTTTCAAAACCTCTTGGTTGCTTTTTTTAGGCTGTCTAAGGTATTTTAAGCATTCTTCTATAAATCCACATCTCTGAGGCGTCAAGAAATTGTTACTCCTGCCTACCAATTGTCCAGGATCACAACTATATGTTAAAACTGGATGTATGTAACAAGCAAGAAATATTTTTCTAACCCTCAGTAACAGAGATATATTGCATAAGATGTTCTTCATTAAAAAAAAAAAAAAAGTTTTTGCCTGTCCTATTCTATTTCTTATCTCAGTTATGCATCTTCCATCTGATGTTATCCATGTGCCCAGATACTTAAATTGCTGTACTTGTCCCAAAGTAACACCATGGACTTTTATTACACATTTAGGAATAATTCGTTTCTTCAAAACCACCATAACTTCTGTCTTCCCGTTATTCAAACTTAGGCCCATTCTTCGACTTTCTGCCACCACAATGTCTATTATTTCCGGTAGTTTTTTTCTGACTTCTTTCTATCAAGACTGTGTCATCAGCAAATTGTTTATATTGTGCCCACCAACCACAATTCCGGGCATATCAATTAAAGATCTCATTACATATTCACTGTATAGTTAAAAATAAATCAGGTGACAGTACATATCCTTGTCGTACGCCCCTCTTTATGCACTGAAATGTACCTAAACTTGTGGTAATTCTCATAGCTGCCGTTTGCTGCCAATACATATTCTTTATTATTCGTAGATCTTTTCCATCAATATTTAATTTGTCTAATAGTTTGATTACTTCTTCATGTTTCGAACAATTAAATGCTTTTGTTCAGTCTATGAAACATAAGTACAAATCAGTCTTTACTTCTAGGGTCCTTTTTGACAATGTCCTTAGGATGTATATGGTATTTTTTGTACCGTTTCCTTCTACAAATCCACATTGTTCATCGCTGATTTCTGGGTAAATTTTTTTTCTTATTCTTCTCATAAATATGTTGATTAAAATCTTGGTCATGTGACTCGTAAGACTTATTGTACGATGATCTTCACATTTTATTTAAAGTGCCTGGTTTCTTTGGCAGAGCTATAAATATAAATTTTAAAAAGTCATTTGGAATGCACCCACTATTATAAATATAATTAAAAGGTTTAGTTATAATTTCAGTTCCGAAATCTCCCAGTGCTTCGAATTCTTCTTGTGAGATATTGTCTGGCCCGGGTGTTTTTCATGTTTTCTTTATCATTCTTTTTATTCCTTCTTTCATCCATCAACTTCAGAATTTTGGATGACATCCATGATTTTTTAATTTTTTGCAACTCTATGGGTTGGTGCGATTGTTTCTTTTGATGTCTGCTGAATTGACTCACCCAACATATCCCACTGTTCATCAATAGTCTGTATAATTTCCATTGCATTATACCGGTTCTGTACAGTGACATTGTACTAGTCCTTAATTTCTTTATCCGTTCCAAGAATTCCTAAATTTCACTGGATTTTCTATGGAGTTTTCTTAATATTCTTTAGGTTTTTTCTAATCTTTCCTACAACTGAAACATGGTCACTAAAGCAGTCTGCTCCTGGTCTAGTCTTTACTCCAACTGAGCTGCTCCGGAATCTTCTTGAAATCAAAATATAATCAATCTGATTACGGACATTATCGCCAGGACTTTTCCAAGTCCACAATCTTCGAGTATGGTGTTTAAACCAGGTGTTACCTATTATCATGTGGTACGACTCAGCCCATGCTATTAATCTGTCACCTCTCACATTCTTTTCTACTAGGCCATAGCCACTCGTTATTCCGTACACCTTTTCACTTCCTATTTTCGAGTTGAAATCTCCAAGTACTATTGTTACTTCACAGTTTTTGCATCAGTCAACAGCCATGTCCAACTCGTCATAAAATGCGTTAAAATCTTCTTCTGAACTATGTGCTGTTGAGGATAAATCTGTACCAAGTTGATGTCAAACGATCTGCCATGAAGTTTTACTAATAGTACTCTGATATTGTTCCAAAATCCTGTCACAGTTTTTGAATTCTTTGGATCCAAAATAATACTAACTCCTGAATATATTCTTTTTCACCTAAGTAAATAATTATGTGCTGATCTGAACACTTTTTCTCTGCTCCTGGCCATCGCATTTAATTATTTCCTTATATGTTGATGTTCATTCTCTTCATTTCCATCTTGATTTTAATCCAACTTTCCATTGTGTACGAGTGTTCTGACATTTCATGTACCAATATTCAGGATGTTTCTACTATTTACTTTTTCTTGGTAGCCGAATGACGGTCAGGTATCACCGTAGTGATGCTCCCTACAGGAAGAGGTGATTCCGCTGAAATCCCCATTCACGCTGTTAAATTCGTTATGCTTCAAGGCATTATTTTCTAGAGATCATACAGCGGTAGTTTCCTCATGCCTTCTTTCGGTTTGTAAATGGTTTGACTCCAATAGCCTTTGTCTAAAGAGACGTATCCTGCAAGGCAGCAGGGGAGAGAGGTTATGGCGCCCCTTACCCACCGATAGCAATCTCGTAGAGTTTTCAGGACCACATAAGAAGCAATAAAACTCGGTGACACAAAGTGCCACTATTCGGATGAGAAAAGCCCGGATACAAGTTTCAGAAACCCCTTTTAACTGTTTGATTTATATATGGGTCCCTGACTACAGCCGGGGTGGATTCTTAGAAAAACAAATAAATCGCGTCCCATATCGGAGCTGGGGTATAATATAAAGGACCTTATAGCATTGCCAAAATGTATACTAGTTTATTACTTTGTATTCTTCTGGCAATCACAATTGTTATAATTGGTAAACTCATTTGTTACTTTTGTTATTAATTTTTTCTTCATAGTTGCATCTGCTGGATTGTTTATATTTGTTTTTATCGAGCTTTTGACATATATATTTAGTTTTGAATGGTAAAACTATTTAACAAGCGACTAATGTTTTATGCAAATGTACTTTATTCAACCTGAGTCCACACTCGGTTCATCATACAGACATGCAGCCAGACACGCAGACAAAACCGACTCTGCTAGAAAGCTTTTGTGGTAAGCTATTGAATCTCCTCCCAGTTTGTCCCCGCTTTCTGGTGAAGTTGGCCCGTGTCGCGGCTGACTGAAAGACAGTCTCACGTTTCCATAGTCTAAGACGAGATCAAATAGAGATTTTGTTATTATATGATTTATCAGAAGAGTTTGTTTTTATGGTTTTTTTTTTTTTTTTTATATTGAGATGGACAGGAATGAGGGTTGCGATCGGAGTGAAAGTTTGACAGATCGGAAGTGGGGTCGAACATGTTCATTCTTTGTGTTTGAAATTCATTCACTGAAACCCAACAAGAGCTGTCGTGTTCAGTCACATAAAATTCAAGTCATCTCGGGGTATTCACCATGAAAGCGTCTAGTGGTGTACACCATGTCAGGGCCGATAATCAGTGAAAGGAAGATGCACGGGGGACAACTTGTTGACTTCCATGTTGAAAAAAAAATTCTTTGGATGTACTAATTGCTTTCAGATTTAATACTCGTCAACTGGAGAGATAGAAAATGGACAGTGACAAGTGATTTAATTTTTTTTTTCAATTCCGTCTTATCCCCGGACTGAAGAGGCGCTGAGCTTCTCATTGTTAGAAGATGGCTTCCCCCGAGGAGGCAAATGTCTTCCAAAACTAACTGTGAAGGATCCGATCAGCATGTGTATAGACGTCTCGATAAATATATTAGCAGTTGAGATCGCCTCTTTTGTTATAGGTGAAAAAATATTGTCACTAGAGATAATTTTATGTCAAAGATGACCGATTATTATGTTGCACGGCTGACCTAAATAGATCAGATATTCTGGGACACCATCCGGTTGTGCTGTTCTCTCTCGTTATTGGAAGCTCTCCTTTCTTCTATTTTGTTTTTCAGTGCCGCCCTGTGATCGCTAGTCGGCTCTGTGGCTAAGTCGATGCGAACGCTTCGTTATGCCGGGATGCCGGGTTCGATCCCAGCTGCGTGCCATACGCCTTGCGTTGGTTTCGACAGTGGTATGAGGAAAGCCGACCGAACAGAAAGAAATGGCAAACTACTGGACGTAAATTTGCCTAGAAAAACCACACAACAGCCGGGGGCTGTTGGGGTTGGTTCTGCAACGTCCTGTAAAGTAGTCGTAACTAACCTGTAATTGCATCGCCGTCTGACCAAAAAATCGTCATCTTCTTTGTCTTAAAATTGTTGACCATACTTTAAAATAAAGTCTTTAGTCGGTAGTCGAGGCGTTAACTTCAATGCAGATGGGTGGTCCACAATTGCTCCTTTGCGGTTCCAGTTTGAGTTTAAGGAAACAATTAAAACGGAGGTCGAGGGGTGAAAAAAAAAGGGGTGGGGGAAACTGCAGTAATGCATAGTGTGAAAAATTAACTTTCAACGGTTACGCTAGGATCAGTTTGGCTCTTTTTCGTTGACAAATATAATGAATATCCCGCTTGATTGCGCCAACTGTTAACTGGTTATAAATATAGAACTAAGAATTCCAGTTTCTTTTGTTGTAATTCAAGCATTGCTATCAGAAAGCTGTTTTCTTTGACCAAACGTTGAGACAAACCTTAAATCTAAACTTGTTGAATAAACCTATCTTTGTATTGTTGGAAGATGCCGTAGAATTTTACGACCCCTAAAAGATCCTAAATGTATTTAATCATTTGAGATCTAAGAACATTGCAACAGGGGTACAAATATATTATATGCGCACAAGCTGCGTTGCAAGAGGAAGTGGTCTCTGGGTAAGATTTATTGGCCGATATGTAGCTACGATTACCCCAGGGTACAAGCGTCATTTCATTCTTTGTTTAAATTGTAGTCTGCGATTTTAACGCAAAACACTGTTACACTGGTGTTGTCGTGCTAGATTTATGACATTGTGTATGTCCCTGCACGGGTGCTTTAGAAAATATCTGACTGAACAAGACTTCTTCTTTCGTTGTAAACCGAGTCTTTTAAACTGCCTTCTGTTATTGACTCTGCAGTTGTAGAAATGGTTAAATCGTATCCAAGTTTTCTTTATTGTGTTGTACATTTAGGCATAGCATTGGGAGTTTCTGCATTTCTAGCTTCTTTTCTTCCACTAATAGGGGTGCTAATGAAGTTTTACATATTAGGTTTTTACTTTAAAATCCCATCACAGCTAGATAGCGATTAAAATTACAAATCCAGAGATACCTCAGTGGAGCCTGTAAGTTAATTCTAAGCAGAGATTTCAACATTTTAGTGGCGGATACCACCACATACACTAATAGTGAAATATGACAAAACTATACATTGCTGGGTGATGAGAGCGACGTTCTGCAAAGGACCTGCTACTTGATGATGATGATACATTGCTGGAATCGGGCCAGCGAGAAGTAACTGCGTATGCATGTCTCAAATACATACGATACATTATGCGCCAAATTAACATTTAAAAACGGCCACTGGGTGATTATTTTTCAGCAAAAACCGTATACATGTATTGTTTTCTGCAAACAAGCCTGGCAAGATGCATATCATATTGTACGTTCTGACAAGGCCAACGAAAGGATCATGAAAATGTGCCAATGTAAATGGATATTACCTAATAACATATAAAAATTGCCGCCAGCTGACTATGTTTCAGGAAAAAACCGTATACATGTATGGTTATCTGATGCAAGAAGAAGGTAATAAAAATGACATCAGTTTAAAATAATCGGAAGATAAAAGTATTGATGATTTAAAAAAAAAAAAGAGTGCCTATATGAATAACAAAGTTAAAAGAGTTATTTTGGGACAGTTAGTATCTAAGCAGGTAAATAACAACCGACTTAAGATGTTTGAGAGAGATAAAAAAAAAAAAAAAAAGAAACAGAATCGGAAAGTCTTAAACTGCATTTTATAAAATGAAGAACGTTTTATTTAATTAATCCGTGGCAATGGAGGTTAGGAAAGGGCTCTATATAGAACCAGATTAATAAATAATATTGTGAATCAAGAACAATTAACAAACAAATCCAATGATTTCGCGAGGTCTCTCTGCTTTTTACAAAAGAATTTTAGAATTTTTTGGACAGAAAAAAAAAGCAGCCTACATGTTAACAAAGAGGCGGGAGCTGGAAGACATTTTTCACAAACATTAAAAAAAAAGACACTAGTAATTTCTTGATGACATGAGAAGAAGGAAACTGAACAGCTTGTGACTACTGTCACACAGGGCAATCGGATCACTTCTTAACTCAGGAAGAATGACCAGGAGACTGCTAAAGTGGCTGAACTATATTCATATCTAAGGGTGTTGTTCCAGAATATTGTGTCTATAAGCAGACTGCAATTCCTATTGTGGGCACTAGAGAGAAGGTGGGACCCACTACAATTCAAATGCCCCATCTGTGTGTCACAATAAAGATAAAGAAACATTTTGTTTTGAACCACCAGACACACTTTTGGTTAAAATGATGAGAATCAAGTAACCATTTTGGCAATTATTGATCATACTAAAGCAATATATACTACCCATGAACTACAACCAGGGTCAGCAGTCTGATGCAGTGCCAACGCACGATGGTTCGCAAGCTTACGGGACACATTCGATCAAAAGCTTGACAAATTTGCTCCTATGATTAAAAAAATAAACGATCTTGTGAATCTGGCCCTCATCAAGACTTTCTTCAGCTGAAGTTCCAGAGTGCTCCGGTTATAAGCTTATGAATGAACCACATAATATTGGCTCTCTAGATTAGGGTCACATTGTATCATCATGAGCAGGCATTTGACTATCATTTGGACATCATCATGAGCAGGAATTTGATTTTCATTCGGACATCATCATGAGCAGGCATTTGACTATCATTTGGACCCTCTGTCAGCAGGTTCAAGTTCTGATTTCTGCTAAGGTGAAAAGCCTTTCTCTGCAGTCTCCAATAAGGAATGCATGTTTGAATCACTTCTAGTCCCCTAGCAAAATGTCGCCGAGCTCTGCTTCTCCCTCCATTTTGTTATCTTCATCCTTCTCGATCAATTAATCAATCATTTGACGTTAACCACTTTCAGCTAGGGTCAGAAAACATTGCTGCTCTTTGCCCTGTCCGATATATTCGTGGTGACGTTTCTGGTCTTCATCTCATCTGGTTTTGAATTGCTGCTCTGTGTTTCTTCTGGTTTCTTGTTGTTTGGCTGTTTTCGTAACTGGCTGTCTTTGTGTTGCCCTCCGGATAGTTGGATTGGTGGCTCCGCCGTCAAGTCGATTCTGGGTGGGTTTGATTGACGTGTGGTGTGTCCATGGAGGGGGATCTGCTTATCCTAAGAAGAACTAGCAGTTATTTGCTTTGGGCAGGTAGCAACGGGTCTGGTGTAGTCTGGTGTTGTTTCGGTGGTCTTCTTCTATCGTGCTTGTCCAGTGCTTCTCCTACATAAGGTTTCAAGTGTCTTTCGTGCTGACCGTGTCTTCACTGGTATTAGATTTTGTAGTGACGGTGTCAACCACGATTTTGGCGTTCGGATTGGTTCTTCTAGTGGGGACCATGGTACGTCGTCTTCCTTTAATTCTGAGTTGTAGTTCAGATTTTCCCTGATGTGTTGAGCCATTTGCAGATTTGTTTCGTCCGTTAACTGCCAATTCAGGGGCGTCGACGCTTTCTTGTCTGAAACTTGACATGACTTTCTTTTTAGGCTAGGTTCCCTGAGATTTGGGTGATTGTGTTTGCTGTCTTCTTGCTGCCTTTTTTTCGTGCTTTCTCTCTTTCCTCCATAACTCTGTTGGTTGTTTTCAGCAACTTTTCCTCTTTGTTTTAGCAAGTGCTAACTTAATCATTGTGACCTCTTTCGCGAGCAGCCACTGGGTCTCTCACAAATCTGTGAGACTGATCTCCTCTTTCTTTGCTTGGGTTGACTGCTCGTCTTCTGTGACTGGATAACAGCGAGTACAGCCATGATGTTATCCCTAAATTTTGCCATGTCTGTTTCCATCCGCTTCTGGGTTTCGAGAGTCGCCTGCATGATGGTTCTCAGACTTGTTATTTCACCTCTTTCTTCATTGCGTTGGGGTTTGAAGGCTTCTCTTTTAAGTCGAGCGATTTCGTTGTACAGATTGGTGGTGATAGTGTCTGATTGCCTTATGTCTCCTGCGGGCCTCGTGGAATGGTATATTCTCCCGGATGGCCGTGGTTGTTATGTCTCGGCACTGCTGAAGGGGCACCCCAGGTACCTGGCAATGTGCTGGCCTTAGCAGTTTGCGCACTTTCTGCTCAGATTTGGAGATCTGAAGTCTTTGTCCAGCTTTGACTGACTGACTTTCTACCCCACTGGGACATAACACAAACGATAAACACCCGATGACACAAAGTGCCACTATGCGGATGAGGATCGCCGTAGAGAGGTCCCAGAAACCGCGTTCAGACAAGTAGCTATATTTATGGCCTGCCTATATTGCGGCCCCTGGCAAAAGCCAGGGTGGGGCTTCAAAAATCAAAAAATTTCGTCCTAAAAAGGACAAAATCGGATAAATGATATTACCATCAGTTGTCCAGCTTTGCCAGTGGGTAGTTGTTGAAGGCGTGTGGCTCCGAACAGTACCTGCAGACTTCTTGTTCGCTCACACAGGTGGAGCAGGAGTGCCAGGCTTTTTGACAACGGGAGCACTGGAGCACCTGTGGCACATACTGTTCTGGTTTCTGCATCCTCTGGTTTAGGTAGACTTTGTCCGGGATGTCATCACCTTCAGATGTTATTACTGCGACTGGCAAATGGATGTAGTTTTGAGGCGAGTCTCTCCCTTTTGTTGATTCTGATATTAGGGTTGTCTTTCCTTGGTTGTTCCAGTATTTCTTTATTTTTCCATTGCAGGCTGACTCTCTGAGCCAACCATAGTCTAACATTCTGGAAGATTATGACCGTCACAGTCATCTCACCAGATAGTTGGAATTCTTTCTTGTCGTTCTGTTTGATGTCATTCAGCATGCCTGAGGTGCGGTTGGTTACATTTAGTGTAACTATCACACCCTCTCAAGTTCTCCTGATCTTCGCGACCACACATTTGCCCAGCAGAATCTCTAGCATGTTGATCAACGTCGATGTTGCGAGTGTGGTAACCACTGCTCGGCCCAAGCCGGTCTGTCCGAGAAATATCGTGGCAGGAAATTCGTGGTTACCGGTCTTCTTGCTTTCTGGTGACATTTCTACTAGTGTCATCCGTGCTGGTTTGGATGACGCTGGAAAGTCACTCAGGGCCTCACCAGTGGCCGGGGGGGGGGCGTCATCCTTCTTTGATTTGGCGGAAGTTGCTTCCGTCTGTTTAGAGGCTGAGGCAGATCGGACGGATCGGTTAGTGGGTTGCCTCTTCTGGCCGGCACGCTTTCCGCTAGGTCTTTTTTCCCGAGACATGGTGATATGGTGTTGGCGAAGAACAAAACTGCTTCTGCCTGTCGCCTTGCTGTATGCTTCAAGTGACTATGTGGTAACTCGCTGTAAGCGCTGAAAGAGCTTTGACTGGCGAGGATGCCGACTGTGATTCTCCAGAAACTGCTCCTGGCGTACCAAACGGTGAAGCTGATTGGATAATTCAATTTATTGGGCACCTCTGCTGGACTTGATTCATTATTTTCTACCACCTAGTTTTAAGTTTTTGATTATTTCTAATAAACTTCTCCCCATTATTAAGGCGGTCCATCTTTCTGGTGGGCAAGTCAGAGGCACAATCACATTTTTTCTGTGAAAGGGCTTCTTCAATTCAAGCTCTTTCTTCGTTCTTCCACTGTTTTGAATTTATACTCTAAATGCCCAGTTTCATTTCCACATTCACGGATGTTACTTTCCCTAAAGTCTCCATGATGATACTTATTTCTCATGTTCAGTTTTCTTATACATCTCCTCACATCTTCATGTGATTTCCCCTGGTTCAGATGATACCCCACTAGTATAGTGCTTTCCTCTACCACCCCTCTTACTATATATAGATAGGGCCATAATCTTTACTGGTGTATTCTCACCCCCTTCAAGATACTTTCTGTGTAGACTAATGTGATACACTTTGTTATTTCTTTTTTATGGCTTTCCGATAATGGGTTCTGTAAATGTGTCACCACAATTGTGAACGATTCAGTCCACTTTATTTCAAGCTTATTACACTATGAAGGCAGTAGCTTTTTCCCCAGTCACAAATTTTCCCAGATTTGACATAGTCAAATTACACCCTACTTTCACCTTTTCCTTCAGCTCCCCCACATTTTGCGGCGTAGTTTTGAGTTTCATCTTGTTTTTTGCTCTGACCAAGATTTCCAGAGTACATTCAGAGGGTCTGCAATAGATTTAATAAATAACAATACAGCAAGTGAATATCATGTGAATGCATGAAGTATTTTCCTAATTCAACCAAACAACTGTCATGAATTCATCCAATTTTTTAGGTTTCTCCTGTGACAATGCCCTCAGCATAGATACCAACCCACCGTTAAATGTTCAATGTACTGAGTTCTCTAGGTTCTTGTGCTGATATGTCTAGCCTGCAACAACCTGAAAACATCTGCCATCCATTTTACTATAAATTGACTAGTATTATCTTTTAACATTTGGTATGGAATATCCACACGCGTAAGTATATTATTAAATGCATCTGCCATCTTCACACTATCAGTGCTAGGTAAAGGTATACATCCGACCCACACTATATATGTTATATAAGCAATGCCCTTCTTGGTGCATGGCGGAAGTCCTACAATGTCCACAACCACTTTCCCGAAAGGTATCTTAACAATAGTAGTTTCCGCGAGACTACCCGACGCAGTCCTCCCTGTTGGTGCAACTTTCTGACATTCTGGGCCGGATCTTACAACTCTCACGTGATCTCCTCACATTCCAGGCAAGTAAAGTTGATAAGCAATTCTTTGATAGGTAGCAGATATTTCCACATGGGCACAGAACACTTTATTGTGTCCCATCTCAAGGATTTGTTGTTTGTATGGTGTGGTACCACCACAATATTCTTGGTTATTTGTACTGCACATTCAATGCAGCAACCTCTCTCTTTCTCTCTCTCTCTCTCTCTCTCTCTCTCTCTCTCTCTCTCTCTCTCTCTCTCTCTCTCTCATCTTAACTGACCCCTTACCAAAGGAGTATTAACTTTAGGCAACTAGTTAAAACAATTCTTCCACGATGCCTACTGTGTCTGTGCCACCCTCATGTTATACAGCTTTACATTTGCTTCCGAGAGTAGTTCTGGGTCATTTCTTGTCTGACGCGTTGTGAGCACAATACCCACAAGAACTGGTTTCTTTGGCTGTGCCAAGAAAACATAAGAGGCTCCAATTATAAATGGGTATAATGGCTGGTTCAACACCGTTAGGTGTATCTCTCCAGACACATATATGGACTCCAGCCTAACCTGTGATAATGGTACAATCATAATTGCATCCTTCGTAGCAAACTGGATTGGCTTTGTCTCCCTTGTATACTGATTCGGTTCAATCATTCAATCTAAACTTGATCCCGCAATCCCATTTTGGGACCACAGATCTTTTAGTCTGAAATATCAGTTGTCTGTTGAGACTTCATTATTAATCAGTATCCTAATGATTCGTAATGTAATTTTCTCTTAATACTTTGAGTTAGTTTGACCTATTCAAGTTTCCATCCCCCCTTTGTTGATGACAAATCAATTCATGTAATATATATATATATACAGTCGAGTCTGGATAAGTAGAAGTCGCAGGAACCTAAGAAAATACTCCCACTTATCAGGATTTCGACTTATCCACACAGCACACACAATAGAGAAAATTGTCGGGACTAAGTTGGTCATGTCGACTTAACTGAAATTGGACTTATCCAAGTTCAACTAAAGTGGGCTCGACTATAATCACAAGATGTTCACAATATAATATGTACCTCACCTAATCGTACATCATTCTAGTCTAAGTTATATCTGTGGTTTAATTGTTTATATTTTCCTCATCGAAAGTCAAGACCATTATATATGAATTATGCTTCGCACAAACGGATCCCCAGACCTGCATGAACCAACAATTCCAATAAGAGTGACTGAAAGACAAGCCACTCTGTTATCTGACGGGCACGTCACTTATAGGATATCGAACGATCGGCAAAGATAATAGCATCACAGAGGAGTCGCACGACTTATAACAACCCGGACATATAACCCACCGTGTGCCCATTGGTCTATGAAATATAAGTAAAGTAAAAGACTAATATCCACGCATTTAGGCTTGATGGGCTTATAGGGCTAGTCCTATATTTGATAGACCAATCGGCACTCGGTGGCTGATGTGGTCAGCAAAGACCTTCCGATCCGCAGGCGAGCGGATATAAAAAAATATGTCTTGCCCTCTATGCCCAATACGCCTGAAGGCGTAGAAAAGGCCCTCTTATACTCTTTACTGTATATTCTAGTAGGCGTATGTTGCTAAAAGTTATAGGTCTTCTGAGTTTATTTCTTAATGATGCTTTTAGCAGAAACATACACATGACGATACTGTTAACATTGGCTAGATAAATTATGATGTCTACGATTAATGTACCCAGCCTTGAGTGGGTACCGGGTGCAGTCCCGGGAAGTAAAGGCGGCCGGCGAGATGCTGACCACATCACCCATCTTGTGCTGTTGGACACTAAAATATAGGTCTAGCCCTATATGCCCTATATACCTAGAGGCGTGGAAAAGGGTCCTTTACTTTTTTCTTAACGATTAATGTGTTCCAATTTTAATAGATGCTCTTGTGATAGTTAAAATACCCCAGACAGAAATGGGCCGTAGAAAGCCCGTTGCCATCTGTTGATCAGTTCTTCACCAGCCATGAAGAAATACAGCTAACTCAAACCAAGGCCAAACTGCGGGCACTGACAGAACCTTGGGCCATCTGTTGGGCTCCGGTGTCGGCTCTTCACGTAAAGATGGTGACAGCTTTCGAGGTTTGAGAGACACGTCGTCGGCGACACTCCAGCAAATGTCGCAGTAGCCGACACTGTTCTTTATTTCGCTGTTCTTGAGAGTTCCCACAGGCCCACATGCTACTACTAGATGATTCAATTTATTTATAGCCGATAAAACTGGCAAAGTGAACAAACGGTATCGGAGGCGTTACGGTCGTGTTATTTCTGAATCTTTAAAGTCCAGAATGCCCGGCTCTCTAGCGTAGTTGGCTAAACCGGATTGCGCGGTGACCGGGTGACGAACTCCCTGTGGTCCGGGTTCACTCCCGGGGGTAGGCAGAAAAGCCACATTTCTCCCAGATTTACGGTATTTACAATGGAATCAATAACGAAAGGTTGCGATATCCGTAATACAGAGCCTAAGGGTTAACAAATAATAGCTTCTTGATACTAAAAAAAGAAGTCCAGAAAAACGTCTGGTTTTCCAGGTTAAGCAAATTTGTCCTTCGACACAAGTGTAACTTTAAAGAGTAATACTTGTTACAATATCGGAGTTTGGGGCGTGGGAGTCGTTATGCCCGGAGCACCACCATCGATTCCAGATGCAGGCGATTTGGCAGCAGACCGTCTTGCGTTGCTTTCGACAGTGGTACCGAGAGCTGACCGTTCATAAGCAAGGCAAACTACTGAACGTACAATTTGCATAGAAAAACTACAACTGCCACACACACACTCACACACACGCACGCACGCGCGCACACACACACATACACACTGCAGGGGCTGGTTCTGAAATGTTCTGTGAAGGAAAGGAACAACTAGTTATCATGGGTCAATACATTATGTAAAAGCAAGGTTGGTTGACTCTTTAAGTACCATGCTGTTTTTTTTTTTTTTTTTTACTGTTCCGTCCTAAGAAATTAAGATTAAAAGCAATAAACATGACGGTTTAAAGCAGATCAACAGAAGCTACAGAACACTGGTGAAACTAATATTTCAGCTATGAAGTGTTAATAAATTAGCGATCTTTGATTGATCACTGTTGCTCCTGTGCCAGGTAAGTATACGCGATCTTTGATTGAAGATAACAAAAACATCACATGATCTTTCCGATGACCAGGAGAGCTGTAGTTGCTGTTTGCTATTGAAGACTTAGGATAGACGATAATCATTTCCGGACTCAGAATATTAAAAAAAAAATTTCTTTACACTGAACAGTGTATATAAATATACTTGTATCAGTGACGACTGACTATATTGACAGACAAAGTATGAAATAGTTCAGCCATCTAGTAAGAATGCAGCCAGACCTGACTGCATATGGCATTTTTAAAAATAGTAGAATGTATGGGAGTAAGGCGAGAGAAAGACCAAGAAGGAGATGGATAAATGGTGTAGCTGAAACCCGCAAAAAGATGAACAAATCTATTTCTCAAGTCACCAGATAATGGCAACACAAATACAGAAAACCACAACACTGGGCTACAACCTGGTGTCAGTGAGACGACAAAACCACAACACTGGGCTACAACCTGGTGTCAGTGAGACGAAAAAACCACAACACTGGGCTACAACCTGGTGTCAGTGAGACGACAAAACCACAACACTGGGCTACAACCTGGTGTCAGTGAGACGACAAAAAAACCACAACACTGGGCTACAACCTGGTGTCAGTGAGACGACAAAACCACAACACTGGGCTACAACCTGGTGTCAGTGAGACGACAAAACCACAACACTGGGCTACAACCTGGTGTCAGTGAGACGACAAAACCACAACACTGGGCTACAACCTGGTGTCAGTGAGACGACAAAACCACAACACTGGGCTACAACCTGGTGTCAGTGAGACGACAAAACCACAACACTGGGCTATAACCTGGTGTCAGTGAGACGACAAAACCACAACACTGGGCTACAACCTGGTGTCAGTGAGACAACAAAACCACAACACTGGGCTACAACCTGGTGTCAGTGAGACGACAAAACCACAACACTGGGCTACAACCTGGTGTCAGTGAGACAACAAAACCACAACACTGGGCTACAACCTGGTGTCAGTGAGACGACAAAACCACAACACTGGGCTACAACCTGGTGTCAGTGAGACGACAAAACCACAACACTGGGCTACAACCTGGTGTCAGTGAGACGACAAAACCAGAACACTGGGCTACAACCTGGTGTCAGTGAGACAACAAAACCACAACACTGGGCTACAACCTGGTGTCAGTGAGACGACAAAACCACACCACTGGGCTACAACCTGGTGTCAGTGAGACGACAAAACCACAACACTGGGCTACAACCTGGTGTCAGTGAGACGGCAAAACCACAACACTGGGCTACAACCTGGTGTCAGTGAGACGACAAAACTACAACACTGGGCTACAACCTGGTGTCAGTGAGACGACAAAACCACAACACTGGGCTACAACCTGGTGTCAGTGAGACGACAAAACCACAACACTGGGCTACAACCTGGTGTCAGTGAGACGACAAAACCACAACACTGGGCTACAACCTGGTGTCAGTGAGACGACAAAACCACAACACTGGGCTACAACCTGGTGTCAGTGAGACGACAAAGGAAGAAGAAGATAACTGACTTATATCGTTATTAATTAAGAAAGAAATTTTAATAAAACGAATAGTTTCCACATTAACTGATACTGTTGGCTGCCAGTGGCCGCGCCTATATTGTCTTGTGTTTGTTTGCACAAGGTTAGTTGCATATCATTTACATGACTTTGCAGAACCAACCCCAACAGCCCCAGGCTGTTGTGTGGTTTTTCTAGGCAAATTTACGTCCAGTAGTTTGCCATTGCTTAACTGAACAGTCGTTTTTTTATACCACTGTCGAAACCAACGCATTACAAAGCGTTCGCATCGACTTAGCCACAGAGCCGACAGTGTGTTTGTACACTGACTACAAAAGATAGTATTTATGACAACGACAAAATTCCCGACCTGGGAGGCAGGGCGTCCGCCTCGAGTGCTGAAGGTCCCGGGTTCAGGCCCTGGTGAAGTCTGAGAGTTTTCACGTGGACTTCTAGTATTTTCCCCTGGTCTCTGGGTAGTAAGATCGGAACCCGTGTGTATTGCTGCGCACGTAAAAAAAAAAATTCCTTGCCAGTTGGACATCGAAAAAAGTAGCCTAACGGCGCTGCACGGGCAAAATTTAGGGTTAAAAATCTACCAAAATAATTTCAGGATCTGCACCAGTGCTACGGAGTTCGTGCACTATGCTGAGATTTTTCAGACTCATGTTTGAGTTAGAAGTAAAACGGAGCCCTTATGGGTTGTTCCATGATGTTGATCCGTCGTCTAAACCTGAAGCTAAACCTAAGCAAAGCCTATGTTGAGAATAATTGCGTGGCCTTGCGCTCGACTCTGTGCTCTATACTGTATGAGCTAAACACTCACGGATGCTATTGCCGACTGACTGGAGGACGTGTATTCATCCTTCCTGTCAATTTGGTGCAGACTAAGGCTTGTCAGTTTGGCAGACAGTATTTCAAGAGGCATCAGACCATGAAGAATAGGACGACAACTTCCCCTTTCAATCGTGTGTTTTACAGCTCCTCCCTTCACACTCTCACATAAAGAATGCTGGACGTGGTCCTTTGAAACAAGTCAAACAGACGACCACAATGACTGAGGATTCGGTTGCCGAGGGTGTTAAAATTGCCACCTCCTGAAAGCTATAATTTCACGCAGATTTACAAGAGAGACCACTAGTTTCACGCAGGTTATTCTCACACGCTTTCCAATCCCACCACCCCCATTTTCCCCTCACCCCCAGGAGAGTAGTAAATAATCTCTACACATGGCACATCCCTGAGTTTGAACAGACTACTGTAAACTAGATCATGAACCACCAGCACAGTTCTCTTCCCAGTATTTTTTCTTCTTGTCAACAGCAGAGCCGTGTTGCCATAGGGGTCATTGTCTCCCACCCCAAAACCGTGTCACGTGATATCTCTTGTATTATATTCAATGTCTTCTCAGCTCCAGCGTTATTTAAAATAAGAGCCCTTTTTCACGCTGGGTCGTTAAAATTGCTGGAAGGCACCTCATTATCATTCCCTCCCTTTTACGATATCCAGCTCGTCCCCC
The DNA here is from genome assembly GCA_905116865.2 of Candidula unifasciata. Classification (NCBI taxonomy): domain Eukaryota; kingdom Metazoa; phylum Mollusca; class Gastropoda; order Stylommatophora; family Geomitridae; genus Candidula; species Candidula unifasciata. Next base: position 53,259 of record CAJHNH020003906.1, read on the forward strand.
ATCTCCGGGTCTCTCATAGCCACACACCCACAATTTCACTTATATTTTCTCAGATCACTGCTTTATTGCGTCCATTCTGTCTGTCCTTCAAATCTTCCCATTTTTTATGCTGATGTTGATGGCACTAACGACATTTGAATACTGTAGTGGAACTCAGCCGCCGATGGCAATGACAGGATAAATTTGGGTCATCCACCGCCTCCACGTCGACCCGCCATTGTTCTCCCATCTGGTGTCCCTAGAGAAAGTTCACATTAATTTTAGTGTAGTCACGTGATGCGATTGTTAGTTTCTCGAGGCTTTAACTCAGTAGAATTGATCATTATTTCCATTGACAGGTTTCGCAGTCCTGGTCTCTGGTAGTAGGCGAGAACCTGGGCCTGACACCCGACCACTCAGAGTCGTTGATACCCACTTGTCTTGAAAGTATCACATGCTTTCAGTAATACGGCCACAAAACAACAAGTTGACAGTTACCAAATATATTGTTTATTGCAGTGTTTCCAAAACTTTGCTCAGTCGCGGCGCTTTTTTTATTTAAAATTTTCCACCGCCCCCGCAACCACCTTTTTTTTCAAAAAAAAGTCCAGAAACTATAAGTCGTTAACCCTTTGGCGCAATACTATGGATATCGCAACCCTTTGGCCTTGATTCCATGATATGTGCAGTAAATCTGGGATAAATATGGCTTCTGCCTACCCCCGGGAGTGAA
>CAJHNH020003907.1:0-32500 GCA_905116865.2 Candidula unifasciata
GACGCGGAGAAAGAGGATGAGAAGGAGGACGCCGAAAAGGGATATTAATAAGAGAAGTAAAAGGGCACGATGTTGTTCTCTTCAGATAGAAACTTTCTTAATACAGATAGAAGTCACAGGCGTGTTAATATTCCGTTGGGAAGCCAGCTGTATGAATCAACGAGCACACGCGGGAGAAAGAACAGAAGAAAAAGCCCATTATTGTTATTTGTCTGTTTCATTCAACTTTTTAAATGTAACATAATTCAGTCTAGCCATTTTATAGCAATTGTTTTTGATACATAGCTAGTGAAAACACAAAACAAAATAATGTCATCTCGTTTAACGCTATATTGAAATCCTCATCGTTAGCAGTACTCGGATTCAATCTGCACTCTTGAGTTATAGGTTTATGACAGGAGGATCAGATCTACGATAGCCAGAAGGTTGGAAATTTCTGCGTGAGCTAACAATATCATGAAAAATTACAGGATATGTCAGTGTAATACAGCCGTGAGATATAAATAGATTTATGGGTATAATATTGGTTACATTATCTTGCAGGCAGCGGCCGTTTTGAGATGTTAAATTAAAGTGTAATCTTTAAGATTTGAGTTGACATCACAGCACTCACGGCATTCCCATTCTTGCTCCTTCCTTATCTTCAGCAGCCAGCGCAGAGTTCCAGTACTGATGGTACTGGTTACAATCCGGTTATAAGTCCGTTTTGCCTTTGCTCTGAATGTAGTGAGCTGGCCAGACCCCCTGGTTACACCCAGGTGGCTCATTCTCTCCAGGCCATAATAATCTTGTTTCTGTACTGATTGTTCCTTGCTTGTTCCTAAAGGGCCTTGATACATCTACCTTGTCATGTATCAATTCACCACAAAGTGGTGCAGATCCAGCCAAACTGTCTGCCTGTTTGTTACCCACTACACCGGCATTGCCAGGAGAAAAGATCCAAAGTATGCTCACTACAAGTGACCTTGCAAGTGAAGCTTGCGACTTGCTCGAAGCATCCATGCCTTCACCTTTCTCAGCATGCTTTCAGAGTAATCTTTAAGATTATCTCCTGCAAAGGTTTCCACATATATCTAAGTTATTACAAGGTTAGAAAAGATTGTCAGCTTTGACCTGTCTGCGTTCCTGACTTAGTTCAATTTTCGTAGGTATATTTTTGAAATTATTGTGGATATAGCACTGAACCGTCATGGTCTTTCGGCTAGAACAGCGCTTATCAACCTTCCAGTCGCCACCCTATATTGGGTGGAACGACCTTTTAACATGGGTCGCCTAAGACTCTTTTTCTTCTTCTTCTTCTTCTTCTTCTTCTTCTTCTTCTTCTTCTTCTTCTTCTTCTTCTTCTTCTTCTTCTTCTTTTTCTTCTTCTTCTTCTTCTTCTTCTTCTTCTTCTTTTTCTTTTTTTCTTCTTTTTCGTCGTCTTCTTCTTCTTCTTCTTCCTCTTCTTCTTCTTCTTCTTCTTCTTCTTCTTCTTCTTCTTCTTCTTCTTCTTCTTCTTCTTCTTCTTCTTCTTCTTCTTCTTCTTCTTCTTCTTCTTCTTCTTCTTCTTCTCTACGTTAGCCTTTAAAGGGGTGGTTGACATGTTGTGGTGATATCTACAACTTTGGGACCAACACATGCGATTTAGGCATATCCCTAATTAATCGTTGTTTACGACATGCTTCTAATATATCTCCCCGCCCCTTTATTTTAACATACAAACACACACACACACACACACACACACACACACACACTCAAACATACACACACATATCGAGACGAAATATAGTACAGCAGAACCCACACTGGGGAGACGGTAGGTGATCATTAAGCCCCTTACGCTATTACAGAGGCTGTGCGATGAAAGCTGAATATAAACAGACAGGAGCTTGCACGTATGGACCAGTCTGGGACAGCGTATGATTTCTATTCGGTGCAACAAACTGCCGATGCCAAACACAAATATTTATGGACATTAAGAGAGTGAAACGTAAGCCAAATCAGGTGCGTAGCAGACCTCCCCACTCCGCTCTTGAAAACAGAAGAACGAGCGACAGAGCAAAGCATTGAAGGGGAAATGAACAGCAGAATCGAGGGGCACTTGAAGCTCCCTGGGGAAAGAGATCAAACAGCGGCGTCAGAGTGAAAAGAATGATTGGCAGCTGTTGCAGTTACATGCATTTTTTGGGGGCAGCTAAAAGAATTTGGTTGAACAGTTTTAGTCAGTATTTTTTTATATTGAGCCTAGGGCGGGGCATAGAGCACAGGTCATAGCTCTCCATGGCTGGTGGTTTGTTGCCATCTGTTTGAGGTCTTGGATGCCCATTAGGCTCACGGATTAGCTTTTCCTGATTATGGTTTTACGCAGGTTTTCTCTTGGTCGTCCCCCGTTTTCTTGTCCATATGAGCGCTTGATGGTGGAGTCTTGTCTTGTCCAGTCTGAGAGAATGGCCGATCTAGTTCCAGTGGTGCTTTCTTATAAAACTGGATTTATTTTCTTGCTTGGTCTCTTGTCTTTTTTTTTTTGCGTATTAGATCTGAAATCTGTCTAGCAGACATGCAGTTTACTTCTAAGATATTTGCTATCAAAACTGTTTAATTTGTTTAATCTAGAGCAAGCGTTGCTTTGCAACTCTTGCATTCATAAGTTTGCACTAGAATTTCACACGAGTTGAAGATCCTAAGTTTCGTATGCTTGCTGTGTGTCTTTGACTTTCAAATGTTTGACAGTTTGTTAAGGGCACTAGATGCCAGTGCGATTATAGATGATATTTCTGGCGCTGAATCGCCTATAGATGTTATCCTATTTTAACAGAGGGGTCATGTTCCGCAGCTGCGCCCCACAAAGAAAATACTGGGCGATCTCAGGTATCACAAGGATTTTCTAGGATGAGATGTGGGTGGGACTTCAAGACAGATAAGAGGTGTTTTTAACCCGTCGATTATATATACGGTATTATCTTCAATATTATTTACCAAGCGGGGCGCTACAGACACAACGTGAGTCGAGGGGTCGGAAGGAGGGTCTTAAATCACACCAAATAACTTTTTAGGTTTGATGGAGGAGTCAAGCCTTGCTTTATTACATAATAATAATAATAATAATACTATTTATAATAATAAAAATAATAGTAACATGTGTCAATTTTTCTGTTAGTTTTATGTTACGTGTGGGCTGAATATCATACTGATATTCTATTTTAAATATTCTTCCATTAGCTTTTATATTCATGCCATCGAATTTATATAGTAGTGTAGTGTAGCTTTTTTTCTGAGTCTGTTTTCATTTCAAAGCATATGTTTGGGAGAAATGTCACTGCAAGGTATACTGGTTGAACTCTGACTAGAATTGTGTGCACATCCTTCATAGCACATGGCTAATACATCCAAGCCTTTGTTGTTTGTATGTGGTTTCGATGGACAATTCTACTTTGAGTAGTTTGCTGTTTTGTTTTAACGGTTTGCAGCTCATACCTATGTTGGAAATAACACAACACCGTCTTCTGCCAAATACCCTTTCGCACAAATAAACAGAGGGAAGCCACTGAGGCCATAACAATATTTTATATAGCACGCAGCTTATTCGCAACAGGTATTTCGAAATTATGAGACTGCTTTCATAAGCGCTACATTACTGTTGCTGTGTCTTAAAAGTGTTTCACTTGTGATTTTTTTTGTGCCAGCTTCCTGTTTAGTTGAGTTGGCAAAAGTTTATAGATTAATTCTTTGGTTGAAACAAACAATGTTTCTGTTGAAATGGCAAGAGTACCTGCAATTGTTTTTTCCCCCTTGAAATTGTGTAGCTTTGTTGCATCTTTATCAAGACATCCGTGTGGGTGAATGTCCCAGTTTTAGTGGCAAAATAAGAAAGACCTACTGCCCCATAATAAGCATGCCGCTAGAAGAGACCAACAAGGAGTTTACTGAAAATCAACCGCCTATGTAAGGACAAATGTAGAAACATAAATATCTAAATTCAATCACCAAATACCTTGTTTAGGTACGTCAGCTTTTATCTTAACCACAGCTCACCTCACCTCTAGAGGTCAGGCATATGATGGCCTCTGACAAGGAGACGCCATGGTGTAGCGGTATACCAGTGGTCCCAACCTTCCCACTGCCGCCACCCTTTAATACAGTTCCCTTATGTTGTTACGACCCTCAACCAATCATTTTCCTTTATAACTTCAATGAATTTGTGTTTTCCGATGGTCTTATGCGACCCCTGTGAAAGGGTCGTTCGACTCAAAAAAGGGTCGCGACACGCAGGTTGAGAAACGCTGGGTTGGACGATCGCATGCGGATAACATGGTCACGCGTACAGGTCTTGACTAAGATAGACCTTTTTTAAACTGACCTTGTCTCCCAGATCACCCGGCCTTAAATAGATATCGAGTTAAGTCGTGGGAAGTAAAGGCGACTGGCGTGAGTTGACAACATCACCCACAGTGTGCCGATCAGTGTATAAAATATAGGTCTAGCCTTATATGCCTAATACCCTTAGGGTACAAACACAACAAGGCCTTTATCGAAGAAATAAAATCATAAGAAAGCTCCTAAGTTCAAGACTCTAGTCACGGGGATCAGTACTAGAAAGGAGACGTGATAAAAAGTTGATTATTTTGCAGACACCAATTTGACCTGAGGTTAATGACAAGTTTTAGTCTAAAGGAGGTAACTTGCCAGACTTAAACGGGAGGTCATTTTTATTACCCTTCCAGGCTTTTGTGTCGCCACCAAAATGGGTTGTTTCCAAATTGGTGTTTCAGCATCAGTTTTCAAGCTTTAGTTAAAGACCATTAGAAGGTTTTCTAATGCTACTATATTCATTAATTCCCCGTTCCTATGTGGGACTTATTTTTCGTTATTTTGAAGCCCCGCCCTGGTTGTTGCCAGGGGGCCCTAATGTAACCTAACGGCTGAACGGGGTTTCTGGGACCTCTCCACGATTGATCATTAATTGCGTCACTGTGTGTTTATCGCACATTGTGATGTCCTAGTGGAGTAAAATGTCAGTCTTTAATGCTACTGCTTCTGTTTTTGCTCTTGTTTGTTAACATCCAATTAAATGTTTCAACAATGACAGGAGGATTTTTTAGTATTAGTTGTAATATCACATTTTCGAGTCATTCTGGTTTGAGCGGAATCCCAGTTAGTGCTACTTTTATTTACTCTCTCTCGTTCTCTGCCTCTCTCGCTCTTCCTCTCTCCCCTACTTCCCTATGTTCGTTGCTACTTATCTATTTACTCCCTCTCGTTCTCTGCCTCTCTCGCTCTTCCTCTCTCCCCTACTCCCCTATGTTCGTTGCTACTTATCTATTTATTTCCTACTTAACTTTAATGTTGCAATTTTGTGCATAGCTTGGTAATAACTAACCTACAACTTGCTTGCTTGTTAAGTATTTTATACTCTCTGGTATCAAAGTTCTTCAATTTCATAATGTTCCATTTTACCATGTAATTAATTCCGTGGCGTGCTTCCATTTCCAGTAAAGTTAAGCAATTAGGCTTGTTTTTATCTCCCAGTCTTTCATCTAGCTTTCAGTTTGAAGCTTTGAGAGGCCATCATGAAACATCTTGCTGTTAAAACATAGTGAGATTAGACACATTTCAGAGTGCTATATATGTTACCAGGATAAGACAGGGCATTATTTGCTGCATAATGTATGGCAAGTTGAGCATGAGCAGCTCAAAATGTGACAGCTACATTCAAAAGCTGAGAGAGGTTTAAACAACTTGAAACATGCAGATTAAAAGTAAATAACCTTGAACTGAAACGTTCGCCCAACGGCCCCAAAGACTAAGGATCAAATCCACATCGTTGCAATTGTTTGTGTGTGTGTGTGTGTGTGTGTGCAAAATTTACTTTTACTCATCGGTTGACCAAACGTAAAATGAGCGTACGGTAATGTTCTGTGCAATCAAAGTGAAGCTGACCTGTTTGTGTGTGAGTGTTTGTGTGTGAGTGTTTGTGTGTGAGTGTTTGTGTGTGTGTGTGTGTGTGTGTGTGTGTCTGTGTGTGTCTGTCTGTATATCTATACAAGAATAACTGTATGCAGGGAGAGAGACTTTCAAGGCAGCATTTTAGATGAGCATGAGTGTCCAGTTCGTAATCCTTCAAAACTAAAGCTGGTTCGTTTTATCTATCAGACTATTAAAACAATTTTTAAAAAAATGTCTAACAGTGCAAGCCTGATGTACACCTGGCGTGAAATGGGTCTTTTACTTCATAATTTTTGTCCTCGGAATTAAAGACGATTACGTGGGTGGCAGATGAGGTGAGGTGGGCGTGCAGATTGGTGCTTTGGGGAAGGAAAAAAAGGGAAAGGGTAGTGTCTAGACATCCCACAAAAAAAAAAAAAAAGGACAATGTAGTTAAGCCGTTTGCCTAACGCTTGGATGGAAACAGGTTCACTTCCGGACTCAAACTAACGGTTCACTAAAGCTTCCGCCCCCTGCCCGAAGATCAATGGAGGCGTTGTTAAAGATCCGGAATATCGTGTTTTGTGCAACACTCTGAGTTAACATGCAGTCTCTCTGAAAACAACCGCCAAACCCAGATGTTCTATGGCTATACATTCATGTGGGGCGGGCAGCAATGTCGTCCTAAGAACATGTCTGATTTAAAAAAAAAAACACGACATAAAACATAAAATATAAAAAAATTATAATCTGGCAAGAAAACATCACGTCAGTACTCAGAATTTTGCTTGAAAAAAAAAAAAAAAAAAGTATTAGATCGCCATATTTTCAGGTAAACAATTTCATATTGCTTATCTTGTTCTTTCTATAGCAATAAAAGTAAAAAGACCCTTTTCCATACCTTTAGTCTTACTGGGTATATAGGGCTAGACCTATATTTATAGACCAATGGCAGTTTGTGGGTGATGTGGTCAGCATCACACCGAACGGCCTTCCTTCCCAGGACTGGTACCCACTCAAGGCTGGGTCCACCTGAGAGCTGAGGGGATTTTTAGAGAAACAAAAAAGTGCGGCCCCTGTCAGAACCCGAACACACGGCCTTCCGATCCGCTGGCGAGCGTCTAACCGTTAGACCACGGCGGCTCTTTCATTATAGCTATGCAGGGGATAAATAGTATAAAGAGCCTTAAGACGCTACATTCGCGATCGTCTTTAGTTGAACTATAAATTATCATGCATCTTTCCTGTGACAATTACGGCATGAATATAAAGTCACTATAATAGGAAAATTGAGGAGTTTCAACTGAAAAGTTGCAGGAAGAATCTAAGAGTATCATTGACCAGGAAGATGAGAAACAAATGTGATTCTCTACATAATAATGCGGGAGACAGGGTCATAGATAATATGCTTTATCGGAAACTAAACTAATGTAGGTATATTAAAAAGGCACACTAGTTTCGAGATAACAGTAATACAAAAGTACTATCGGCATTTCTGTCTGTCAACTGTCTGCCTGCCTGCCTGCCTGAACATCTGTCTGACTTTATGTCTGTCTGCCTGCCTGCCTGAACATCTGTCTGACTTTATGTCTGTCTGCCTGCCTGCCTGAACATCTGTCTGACTTTATGTATGTCTGCCTGCCTGCCTGAACATCTGTCTGTCTGCCTGCCTGCCTGAACATCTGTCTGTCTGTCTGTCTGTCTGTCTGTCTGTCTGTCTGTCTGTCTGTCTGTCTGTCTGTCTGTCTGTCTGTCTGTCTGTCTGTCTGTCTGTCTGTCTGTCTGTCTGTCTGTCTGTCTGTCTGTCTGTCTGTCTGTCTGTCTGTCCGTCCATCAATTCACCCATCCATCCATCCATCCATCCATTCTTTCATCCATCCATCCATTCATCCACCCACCCATCCATCCATACATACATCCATCCATCCATCCACACTGCCTTTTCTTTGTGATATTTTATTACATCCTGCAGGGAAATATTTCTTTGATGTAGGAAATAAGGCCCGCACCAAACTTTTTGAGCTGCCACTTACGACACGCTTTGTGTGTGTAGTTTTCTTCCTCTTGGCTGGTTTTTATGCCTCTGTAACCTATGGGCGAAGGCAAAGACAGTAAGTTGATCTTCCCCTCTAGTTATCAAAATCTGTCAGGAGTATATTCTAGTAGAGGTGACAAACAGACCGGTAGTCTCGCGGTCTTCATTGGTAAAGTTAGTTAAAGTCTCTAATTCAGTGTCTGTGGTTTAGAGTTAAAGTATGCGGCTTATAACTCCTATTTACCTAGTTTTTTTTTTAACAGCAGTCGATCTGGCAGCAAATCGCTTTGCGTAGATTTTATCAACGTTATAGACAGCCGAACGCGGCGTCCGTGGCTTAGGCGTTGTGCGTCCGACTCGTAATTCCAAGGTACTGCGATCGAAACCCACTGCTGGCTGCGTGGATTTTTATCATTGTATGGGGCGTCGCAGGTTGTTTAAGCCTAAAATGGGTACCAGGATGGCTGTCCTGGGAAAGTAAAGACGGACTCCGTAATGCTGATTACATTACCCACCTAGTGCTGATGGTCTGTAAAAATATGGGCTCTCATCCCATATATCACATACGCCTAAATGCGTGAAAGGGGTTCTTAACTTTATAGACAGCTGAACGTGTATGGCAAGTTACGGAACATAAAATTGGATAATGTAACCACAAACAGGCAACGAATGCTGGGCCTCGTTTGCATCACTCTGTAAGTTGAGTTGTTAGGTTTGATTTTGTTCTCCAGACTATGCCAGCGTGGTGGGGAATGAACAGTCAGACCGATTGGCTGGAACTGCATCACTGGGTGGTGAATTGAAGGCAGATGTAGTCAGGGCCTCTTTTGGAACCAGTTACGAAGTCGGAAAAGAAACTGTTTTATTATGTCCTGGAGAAAATGAAACCCCTGGGTTTGACGAAAGGGTCTGGCCGGCTCACTACACTTAGAGGAAAGTCAAGACGGACATATAACCAGACTACAACCATCACTATTAGAGTTGGTACTAGGTGCTGGCTGCTGAAGATGGCGACGGAGCTCAAATAGGAATGCCCTGAGTGCTGTGATGTCACTTCCTGACTCAGCTCAACTAAACCACCAAAGTTGGGGCGCATTTGGAAATACTTTATCAGACACACATTGTGGACGAAGATACACACTATGGTGATGGAGGTATATGGTCAATATTGCACCAGTTGAGTTTACTTCCTTGGGCATAATCTTTATCCATCTTAGACTGGGTCGACCTAAGAGTCAATGTCATTTTATCTATCGCTATGAAGATTCAAACATGAGACCATTATTACATTAGTGACTTGCTAATACTCTAAAAGAGCTCGTAATAATGTAAAAGACCCCCTTATTAACACGTAGGCAACTGAACATCTAACATGTTTATTGTGTCCCTTTCCCTTCACAGATATTCCTAGGATAATATGATCTTAAATGGTTCTGGAATAGCTATAGCGTATAGGCTAAAAGTGGAGTTTCTGGTCCAAAGATCTGGGTTGGGATCGACATTGAGACGTATACATATTTTCAAACAACTGACAATGGCTGCCAGAACGACCTAATCTAAACCACGACGGCTCGGTAACAAAAGATCATCGATTAAAAGCAGATTCGAACGGATAGTAATATAGTAACTGCAGATAACAACAAGGACAAGAAATATCGTTTAGTACTCACAATTTGTGTCCCAAAACTATGCTCAATTCAAAGGCGAAATCTGCAACACTGAAAATATAAAATAGAAAAAATTATACAGCAGTATTATTGATAGGGTTTGAGGTTTGAACAACTGATCAACATGGCACACCCATCAGTGCTCCGTTCTTCTTCTAACTCTTCTTAGTTGGAACAATCTCCGCACAGTGCACAGGCTCTATAGCGCCGGCCAGGCTCCTGAAATACTTTAGGTAAAATTTCAACTCCACATTTTTCTCGGGCAGCTACTCTTTTTGATTTTCAACTACCAATGGATTTTGTTTACAATGCACACGGGCGTCCGACCCTACTACTCAGAAACCAGGGGGGATTACTAGAAGTGCAAGTTCACGTGAAAAAGTCCCAGGCTTGACAAGGGATTGAACCCGAAACCTCTAGCACTCGGAGCGGACACCATGCCTCGAGACCACGCAGCCACCCAGTATTATTGATAAAAAAAATTGTATTACATGTGAGAAGGAATGAAAAAAGCATAAAGGCATTAGGAAAAGTTAAGTAGAGCTGATTAATTGTGACAGCAAATTTAATATGTACATTAGCCCAGCTGTTTCCCGAATCAATTATTCATTTAATCACAGAATATTCTGTGTTGTTACAAATTACAAGACTCACATTAAAATTCCAAAATTTCAGCTAGTAATGCGTTTATGTTTTCTTTTATTTACGTGTATGTACACACACCTACACACACATAAATAAATAAATACATATATATTATATATGTATATATATTTGTAATATTTAAGTGTGTGTATGTGTGGGTATACATAATGTTTAGGTGTGCATGTGTATATATTATGCATTATCAAACTGAGATTAGTTATGAATTGAGCTATCCACAGGACACTCCCGACAATGTTTCCATAGCAAATTGATTGTAACTTGATCGGATAATAGTTTTCTTAACAGATAGTGAATTGACCTAGTGATTAGGCTTATAGCAGACCAGTTTGCCATCAGTATGTACCATCCCTGGCCTATTTTGTTTTGCATGTCAATGTCATACAAAAAATGTCAGTGTTATGTACATAAATAATCTTAAGCTGCATATTCTGTTACACCTTGTTGTAAACCAATATCATTATTTGTTTACTAGGCAATTATATGTTTACAAGTTTGTCACATACTAATGCGCGGTCGAGCACAGAATTGGCACTTCTGACGGCTACCTTACGTGGTTAATACATGTGTATGCTTTTGGCTACTGGATATTTATCTAGTAGTCATTTTAGACTATGTCGACTTTGAAGCAAAGAGAGCATAGTTTGTTAGCATTTATACGTTCTCATACGTCACATACTACTGTGTATGTTGAGCTGAATTGAGTCAAGAACTGATATCACAGCAATCTGGGCATTCCCATACACCCTCCTTCAGCAGCCAACGCATAGTACCAACACTAATTGTGCTGGTTGTAGTCTGGTTATATATCCTTCTTGACTTTCCTCTGACTGTATGGAGCCAGCCAGACCCTCTGGTCACACCCAGGTGCACCATTCTGTCCAGTACATAATTATATGGTCTCTTTTCTGACCTCTTTACTTGTTCCAAAAGGTCTCTGAACACATCTGTCTTGCCATGTATCAATTCACCACCCAGCAGTGCAGATCCAGCCAGTCTGCCTGCCTGTTCATTTCCCACCACACCGGCATTGCCTGGAGAAAAGATCCAAAATATGCTCTCTAACCGTGACCTTACAAATAAAGCTTGTCACTCTACTCGAAATATTTCCTCGTCATTTTCAGCATGCTTTCAGAGTCCGCTACAGTTATGACTAATGTGTAAATGTGATCATAGTTTGCACTTGTAATTTCTGCCTTATTCAGTTAAAACATGTGCATGTTTTGGCATTTCTTGGATTGTAGTCTGTTTCGTTGTTTTCCCTGGCACAAAAACAGGGCAACTTTGAGGTTTTGAACAACGAAAAAGCATCTTGGCACACGGGTGTAACCCATAAGTGGTCCGTTCTTCTTCTAACTCAAGTCGTGAGTCCGAAGAGGCTCTGTAGCACCGGTAAGGATGCTAAAATACTTTGGGTAGATTTTTAAAATTACAATGGTGCCTGGGCAGCGCCGTTAGGTTACTCTTTTATTTTTTCAACTGCCAGAATTTTTTTACGAGCGCAGCAATACACACGGATGTTTGATCTCACTACCATGAGAACAGGGGGGAATTACTAGAAGTCCAAGTCCACGAGAAAACATTCCAGCCCTTACCAGGGATTGAACTGAAACCTATAGCACTCGAGGCGGACACCATGCTTTGAGACCACACAGCTCCGTGAACAGAGTAACTATGGATCACCAGTCTGCGGTGAAGTTTAAACTTAGTTAAATACCATGCAGATTACTGATCACACAGTCTACTGCCTAAAAGCCTAAAGGCGAACTTGAAATTTTTATGTCAGAATTAGGAAACTGAAATAATATCTTCTAAGTCACAAACGCAGATTATCTAAAAAACACGCAGAACTGACCCTAACATAAACCCACCTACGAGAGTGCGGAAATCTAGGTCCGACGGATTCTCTTTCGCAGAATGAAAACGTAAATAGAAGACAACGCAGAAAGCTTTTCAAGCAAACAGTAAACCGGAACACCCCTGTAACCTTGACCAAAGTCACGAGCCTGACAACAACCAATCACAAGTGATCTAGCGTATAAATGGGCGGAACCAGGGCCTGACTTTGTGACTAGTTCTGTTTAGTAATCATTAATTCATCTCTCCTATTTTCTCGCTCCCACCTCACCTCTCTACAAACCATCAAACAGTTCAAAGTTTATTATAAGCACATGCACCTCATTCATCAGAGTCGAGATTTCCAACTGCTAATTATGATTAAAAAGGTTACAGTAACTGATCCAGATGGTGACATAAACTGGTCAAGTTGGTTACATTAACTGATCAAAACTGTCACTATAACTGATTAAGATTAACGGAGCACGTGTTTTCTGTATTAAAAACATGTTTTTTTTTTTTTCAGAACGGAAGAAGGGGAAAAAATAACACATTTAGATCCGGTTGTAAACAATTTTGTTTATTTGTCAGAAACCGCTGAAAATGATTTTTATTAAAAATGTTTAGCAAGTCATTCTAAATCAGAGAATGTGGCTGGTGAGCTAAGATGTCATTTGTAATTACTGGAAATGTTCTCGAACCACACAAATGCCCTTATAATTTTTTACTTGTTGTGGTGTGTGTGAAGTGTTAACAAGTATCAAGTAATTATTATTAGGGATCTCTGTGGCGAAGTGGCTGTTTGCCACAGGCTTTAAAGGTCGTGGGTTCGTTTCTTAGCGGCGCCTTTCACTTCACAAGTGTCATTTTTGTACGGACATGCATAAGGATCGTCGCCTGACACAAGAATATTTCCGGGATAAAGCATGGGACATCATTTATTCTTATATGTGAATCATCATTATTACTATCATCAACATCATCATCGTCTTCTTCTGCTGCTGCTGCTGCTACTACTACTACTACTACTACTACTACTACCTTTTTAAAATCGCATCGGGTGTCGAAGAAAATAAAAGTTTCAAACTTCTTTTTAACAGTCTACGTTATGCTTGGTTAAGAACATTGTGAACCTCGCTGGAGCTGCGGCATTCATGCACGGTGCCAGGATTGTTCTTTTGTGATCTAGGGAAGAAATTACCTGGAAATGCGGAGAAAACAATAATTTACAAAGTAGGTCATTCTCTGCACACACACACACACACACACACACACACACATAACACGCGCGCGTGTGTAAGTGCGTGTGCAAAAAATGATTTACATGGAAAATCCCTATTTAGAATGATAATTCAAAGAATCTGTTACACAAAGGATAATAAATAAGATTCATCTTCTTTTTCAAACATTTCTTTCAAATTGAACACAGCTGTTATAATAGAAGGTATAGAAAGTTTCGTTTTTTTTATTTTTATTTTTTATTTTTTTAGTAAATATACACGAACCATTCAGATTATAATGTAAAATCAAAATCTATATGAGATTACATTTTAAATAACCAGGTTATATGTTTCAGTCATTTAACTCGGCTGCCATATCATATCGAACAATAATGTATAAACCAAATGGTAATTGAAAGAGAGGTTAAACATGCAGACGAGAGACAAGGGAAATAGTTCAGGTGGGGGAAGGGAGTGGGGTGAGCAATAACCACTCTTAGACATATTTCTGAGCACAGAAGCACTTTACCAATACATCGCCAGGGCACTCCCACACAGTTTATACCTCACCTGGATTTCACAAGGGCACTCTCACACAGCGTATACCTCACGTTTACATCTACAGGACACTCTCACACAGTTTACACCTCACCTCGACACCATAAGGACACTCTCACACAGTATATACTTTACCTATACATCGCCAGGGCACTCCCACACAGTTTATACCTCACCTCGATATCACAAGAGCACTCTCACACAGTTTATACCTCACCTCGACACTATAAGGGCACTCCCACACAGTTTATACCTCACCTCGACACCTCGATATCACAAGGGCACTCTCACACAGCGTATACCTCACCTTTACATCTACAGGACACTCTCACACAGTTTACACCTCACCTCGACATCATAAGGACACTTTCACACAGTGTATAGCTCACCTCAACACCACAGGGCACTTCCACAAAGTTTACATCCCATTTCGGCACTACAAGGGGGCACTCTCACACAGTTTATACTCCACCTCGACCCCACAAGAACACTCTCACACAGTTTATAATCCACCTCTACCCCATAAGGGCACTCTCACACAGTTTATACTCCACCTCGACCCCACAGAGGCACTCTCACACAGTTTATACTCCACCTCGACCCCACAGAGGCACTCTCACACAGTTTATACTCCACCTCGACCCCACAAGAACACTCTCACACAGTTTATACTCCACCTCGACCCCACAGAGGCACTCTCACAAAGTTTATACTCCACCTCGACCCCACAAGAACACTCTCACACAGTTTATACTCCACCTCGACCCCACAGAGGCACTCTCACACAGTTTATACTCCACCTCGACCCCACAGAGGCACTCTCACACAGTTTATACTCCACCTCGACCCCACAAGAACACTCTCACACAGTTTATACTCCACCTCGACCCCACAGAGGCACTCTCACAAAGTTTATACTCCACCTCGACCCCACAAGGGCAAACTCACACAGTTTAGACTCCACCTCGACCCCACAAGGGCACACTCACACAGTTTATACTTCACCTCGACCCCACAAGGGCACACTCACACAGTTTATACTTCACCTCGACCCCAAAAGGGCACTCTCAGAGTTTATACTTTACCTTGACCCTACAAGGGCACTCTCACATAGTGTTTGCTCGCCTAGACATCGCAAGTCCACTCTCACACAGTTTATATCTCACCTCGACCTCACAAGGACACTCTCACACAGTTTATACTTCACCTCGACGCCACAAGGGCACTCTCACACAGTTTATATTTCATATCGACCCCACAAGGGCACTCTCACACAGTTTATACTTCACCTCGACCCCAAAAGGGCACTCTCAGAGTTTATACTTTACCTTGACCCTACAAGGGCACTCTCACATAGTGTTTGCTCGCCTAGACATCGCAAGGTCATTCTCACAAGGTTTATACATCACCTTGATACCACAAGGGCATTTCCAACACGATCTTTGTATCTCACAATAAAATCACAAGTCCACTCTTACACAGTTTATATATCACCTCAATACACCAAGAGCACTCTCACACAGATTATAATTTACATGGACACCACAAGGGCACTCTTAAACAGTTCATACCTCATTCCGATACTCTAAGATATAAGAAGATTAGGATGAGATAAGACACATGTAGACAGATAGAAAGACGGCTTTTTTTTTTTTTTTGGCCGTACGCAGTACCAGCACTTTTTTTTTAGGCATTCATTGTTTGGATACCAATGTAACCGACACTTGTAGTGGACGCCTGCACTTTTATTTTTAAACACTTCAGAGTGAGTACCGTCAGCTGTTTGTCGGGCACAACGCCTAGGCTAAAAGTGACTAAGTGGGTAAAACGGAGCTTTCCAACCGCGTGTCATGGCACATTAGTATGTAGGCTACAGTGTGAAGGTGAGTGGCGTCCTTGGCTTAGGCATTGCTAGATCGAAACCACTGCAGGCTGCGTGGATTTTTATCCTGGTATGGGGCGTCGCAGGTAGACCCAGCCTAAAATGGGTACCAGGATGTATACCCTGGGGAAGTAAAGACGGCCGGCGTAATGCCGATTGGTCTGTAAAAATATGGGACGCTCTTCAAATATACCCGATGCGCCCAAGGCTTGAAAAGCGATCTTTACTTTACTTACTTACAGTGTGACGGTATATTGCGCTAACACAAACAGTTTAGTTACACAATTTTGCTCTTTTAGAGTCGAAGGAAGTTCGTTGTCTTCTTCTTTTTCCTATATCTGCTTTGTGTTTTGGTCAGCCGTAGTTTTAGTGAGGGTCTCTGGTCGGATCAGAGTGCGATCTGATGCTTGGTGTACAGTGATGTGAATTCTCAGGTTGTCAGTAGCTCCTTTGATCTGCATTCTTCTACTTCAATCTTGCCTTGCGAGTGCCATTTTTAGGTTGTATTATCTCGTTGCCGGTCGATCGTTCATTCTCTCGCTCTCCTGCATATCAGGGACAGTATATCGACGTGATTCCTTGCAGTGCTGACGTGCTGCGGCTTGGTAGATACTCGTGCCACATTTGTCCAGGTTGTGGATGGATTCCCATCAGTTGATCAAATCATTTCAGGACACTGCAGGCTACCAAATGCATAACATAAGACCTATAGTGACTACAGTGTGCCTGTCAAGTAGAAGCACAATCACCTGAGCACATTCTGCAGACCTGCCCGCTCTACCTACAACTTCAAAAAGAAACCTGGCCTCAGGAGCAAAGTGTACAGAGCAAGCTATAGGGAACCATGAAGGACCTGCTGCTGACATGCGAGTTCACAGAGGAAACCCACCTGATGGTCTGATCCGAGCATACCAAACCGAACGCAAGAAGAAGAAGATTTAAGTCTTTGTTTCTCTGTTATCTCAGCGATGGATATTGTTCCAACAGTTCTTGCAAACCTAATGTTTCAAACGAACTCTATTACATTTTTTTACATAATGATTTTTGTGCGTTTAGAGAACTAAATAAATTCCCGCAAATCCATGGATCATGAAAAGAAGCTAGCACTGGATATTGCAGACACACATAAAATCGTATAATACTATTGCTGACAAGTGTAAATAAACATCTATATTTCAGTCATCCATCCGTTGAAAGGAAAAATTACAAGATGAATTTCATTCTCAAAGCCGACTTTACACAGGAGCTTTTTGCTCTTAGATATAGAATAGCACGACGGAAATAAAAGTGCACGCAAATAAATAAAAATAAATGAATATATATATATATATATATATATGTATGTGTATATGTATATATATGTGTGTATATGTATATATATTATGTATGTGTATATATATGTAAACACATATAAAATCAACAATAAAAACAATGGCTTGATTGATATCAAAGTACACAAAACTATTAAACAACATAAATAACACGGTAACCAGGCAATAAATAGACATATAGACACAGCTCACCCCCGCCACCCCCCTTCCCTCCCGCCCCAAGAAACAAACAAAAAATACAATAGAATATGGAGTTTTGCAGACAGTGAAAATGAAAAAGAAATTGCTGAGGGAAAAAATAAGAAAAAGACAATATTTCCTAAAAATTAAAAGACATTAGGTTCTTGTAAATGCAAATTTGAAGTAAACGCTGGAGGCTAGCATGCACAGAGCAGACAGTGATATAAGCAGAGAGACAATAACAAGAGTCTGAAGAATAGCAGTTTGAAAGTAAAAAACTAGGGACGACAGAGAAATTAGGAGATTGACTTCAAAGCAAAGACAGCAAGTGATTGAACGGTTAAACAGAGCCGTGCTCCGCCTGACCTCTACGCCTTAAAATAAAGTATCTGCATTTTCCATACCATGCGATAGTAGGTTACCAATTGACATAAATGTAATAATGATAACAACAACTTCTTCTATTCCACCTTGTACCTCAGTGAAGTGTCGGGGGGAGATGTAACATTCGTTGATGAACTCTGTCAAGAGCACTATTAGGACTTATGTTCATTTCTGTAAGGCTGTTTCTTATGCCATCACTCCATTTTTCCGAGGTCTTCCACTTGCTCTATACCCGTTGTAACGTTTAAGTGTGGCTCGCTGTGGCAGATAGTACCAGGGTTTTCTTGTTAGGTGTCCAAACCACTTCATTTATTGATCTTCGATGAGTTGTAAGACTGGCTTTATTCCTAGAGTTCGTCTGATTTCGTGATTTCGTATTCTGTCTTTCCCTGAAACTCCTGCTGCTCTTCTAAGGCATTTCATTTCTATTGTCACAACTACAGTGTGAGAAAATGTATGGTGAAAAAGGACTGTTAATCATGCCGTAAGGTAAATTAAGATTTTTTATTTCATTTTACCAATTGATTGCGGAAAAAAAACCAAAATGAACAATGTCATAATTGTTGTTTTTTCCCCTCGCTTTTCTTCCAGTTACGCCGTCTGCGTCTTTTTCTTCAGCATTCCAAGCCCTTGAGGTTCACTGCTGCAGGTATCACTTCTCGATCTATCTCTCTGTTTGGCCTTCTCTGTTCGGTTGGTGACAAAAAGTGTGTGTAGGTCTGTCTAGATGTTATCTCTCTATTAGCGTCTTGATCGGCCTCATGTGTGCACAGTTCTTACATCTCAATCACTTGATATTCTCGCAAAATCCCTCAGGTATTTCATTCTCTGAGCTCTCATGATTCCAGTGATCAGTAGTGATTTGAACAGATTATAAATATCACTGTTTCTCACTCTCCTTTCCCATCTGTGTCCAACTTTGATGGGTTCAAAAATGTGTCGTGAGACTGTTTTAAAAAAACTAGTTAAAAGGCTGCATCTGTTATAGTTGTACTCCTAGTTGAAGAGCCGTACAAAAACTCCAGTTCTGGAACAGGACTGAAGAACAGTGATGGACGAACAACCAGAACTTACAAAAATCTAATATAAACATCTCTTCTATATTCCTAATTTTTACTCTGATATTTGCTGTAAAATCAATACCTGTTCGATTGTTGATCTGTTATGTCGGATACCCGCTTTGGCAATCACCCAATATATCTTCAAAGTACTTGCTGACAATAGTGATATTTCTCTACAATTTTCACCTTCATACTTGTCCCCTTTCCTAAAAACTGGTAATAATAATGATTCTCTCACTCACGGGGTAATTTCTCCGTATTCACAGTGTGATCTTTTAAATCATGTATGCTGATTTGATGCTCTCAAATTACAGCAGTGAGTTCTTTAAAAAAAAAAATTAAAAAGCAACACTATGGTTGTTTTCGGCTGCTCTAATATAAACTAACAGTTGAAAGGGGTTTCTGGAACCTCAACCTCAGAGATTCCCATACGAATGGTGGCCCTCAGTGTCAGGGGTGTTTATCGCTCGTTGTGCCGTCCTGGTAGGGTTGAACGTCAGTTGGTGTGTTCTGATGGTTAGCTTCTTTAGCAACTTGGTTCTCCAGGTTGGGGGTTGAGGCGTGGACCGACGCCCCAACCTTCGTAAAACTTTATCATATCGTCACAAAACAGACATATAAGCCAGTTATCCCATCGATGGTTTTATTTCCTAGTAGGGGGTGGGGAGGGGGGGGGGGGGGAGGAGGAAGGGGTGATGGAGTAAGGATATGTGTGGACCAACATATCAAATATGACCAAACCCTTAATTAATTGTCATTTACAATGAGTTTGAGAGACCGGAAGGGGGCGGGGGGAGGGGGAGATATTATATTTCTCCTACGAAATGAAATCCCAGAGCCTACATGGGATTTTGAATCAGTAAAACTGACATACATTCTTCACAAATACACCGATATCTGTTTTAATGCTACAGTCGGGTGTACATCTGCCTAATGGACTACCTCTGATAAATTACTCAAAAGAAGTTTCTTGTTTGTTTGTTTGTTTGTTTTAGTATCCAGAAGCCACGAGTTGTTAACCCGTAGGCTCGGTATTATGAATATCGCAACGTTTCGCCCTTGATTGCATTGTAGATACCATAAATATGGGAGAAAATGTGGCTTTCCTGCCTACCCCCGGGTTTCAACCCGGATCACAAGGAGTTCGTCACCCGGTCTCCGCGCAATCCGGTTTAGCCAACTACGCTAGAGAGACGGGCAAAAAGTTTCTTAGAAACGTTCCTTCCTACTTTGTTTTTTCATCTGGCGATAAAATCCTAGGCTGTATGATTTAGCCATTTATCCGTGATTTTGATGTTTGTTTGTTTGTTTTAGTATCCAGAAGCCATGAGTTGTTAACCCTTAGGCTTGGTATTATGGATATCGCAACCTTTCGGCCTTGATTCCATTTTAAATACCGTAAATCTGGGAGAAATTGGCTTTTCTGCCAACCCCCGGGAGTGAACCCGGACCACAAGGAGTTCGTCACCCGCTCACCGCGCAATCCGGTTTAGCCAACTACGCTAGAGAGACGGACCCGTGATTTTGATAAACTGATGCTGCCTGTCCATATATGGTATTCATCTATTCTGTGTGTGTGTTGGGGGGAGTGAGGAGGGGGGGGGGGGTACGTGGCCTCGAGGCATGGCGCCCGCCTCGAGTGCTGGAGGTCCCGGGTTCAGGTTTCTGGTTAAGGCTGAGATTATTTCACGTGCACTTCTAGTAATTTTCCCTGGTCACTGGGTAGTATGATCAGACGCTTGTGTGTATTGTTGCGCACGTAAATTTCTCTTGGCAGTTGGAAATCAATAAAAGAGTAGCCTAACGTCGCTGCCCAGGGAAAATTAGTGGTTAAAATGTTACCCAAAGTATTTCAAGATCTCCGTCGGTGCTATAGATTTCGTGAACAGCGCTGAGATTGTTCGGTCTCAGGCTTGAGTCAGAAGTAGGACGGAGCATTTATGGGTTACTGCCATTGTGACATTATGTTTATCCGTCGTTTAAAGCTAAACCTAAACCTAGTGCTGTTAGTTTTAGTCCTAAGTTAGCTGGGCATATGTATAAAAAAAAAAGTTCAGGCTTATTGGATACCTAGGGCTAGACGAAATTTTATAGACCAAGTGTTCAGCATCAGCCGACCGCCTTAACTTCCCAGGACTTGTACCTGGTACCCACTGAAGGCTGGGTCGACCTGGGAGTCAAGGTTGCCCCTATTTGGTCGAGATTTTCTTAGTCTTGTTTAGCGTTTGCTTGATTGATCCATTCTACCTTTCTGTCAGGTCTTTTCACCAGCCCATAACTCACATTCGTGAGTGGCTACTGAAAAAAAAGCATGTTCTTAAAATGCTGATACTTAGCGATGGATGTTTAACAGCGGGATGCTTCCACGACAAGGAGGTGACAGTCATTATACCTAGTCACTCCAGCGAGATCGCAAGTCTCTTGAAAATCGCTTTATATCCACTTTGGGAACTCTGGCGCCCAGTGGACTAAACTGCCAACACAGCTTCATCTAAATCCTAGGGGGCTGAACTGCCTACACAGTTTTATCTTATTCTCAAGTTACGACCCTGGCATATCCCGTAATATTTTTTTCCTGCCCAACGTGCCTTGCCAGACCATTGTCTTGACATCCACCTGGCTGACACGAAATACGAAGATAAGTGATATTGTGTATTTGAGTAGTTTTGTCTCATCTATGTATGTGCTAAAGAAGTCTTCACAGCCGCAACATTCACGTTTTGTTTGTGTTTATTATATTGTGAAGTTCGCTGATACACTTTTTGTTGGAAAAAAAATATAATGGATAAGATATTTTTGTTACAGTTACAACTTGACAGTGTATTTTTTTTTTTAATTTTTATTTTAAAATTATTGAGCGAAAAATTCTTTTTATTTTGATAGTTGATGAAGCTTTAGGTAAACTTAGATTTAGGCCTGTTGCCTTTACACGTGTTCCT
This sequence comes from Candidula unifasciata, assembly GCA_905116865.2. Lineage (NCBI taxonomy): Eukaryota > Metazoa > Mollusca > Gastropoda > Stylommatophora > Geomitridae > Candidula > Candidula unifasciata. The sequence goes on from CAJHNH020003907.1 coordinate 21,661, forward strand.
TTGTTATCTTCCAGCTTGCCTTTCTGTCTTTAGTCGTTTAAGTATTGTATAATATATTACTCGTATGGACACCGTAAGGGAAAAGAAAACGGGGAAGACTAAGATTGAGAGACCCTACGAAGAGCCATTTTTAGGGAAGGCTCAACCTAATGAATATCCAAAACCTAAAACAGGTGGCAACAAACTGCCAGGCATGAAGAGCTATGGCCTCTGTCCTAGGCTCAAGAGGAAAAAGGTTTTGAGGTTTTGGAACAAAGGATCTACATTATGGCCCACGGGTAGTAACTCATGACTGCTCCGTTTTTTTTTTTTCTAACTCGTCTGAGTTCGAAGAAGCTTAGCACAGTGCACGGGCTCTGTAGCACCGGCGAGGATCCTGAAATACTTTGGGAAGATCTTTAACTCCAAATTTTGCTCGGGCAGCGCCATTAGGCTACTCTTTTCGATTTCCAACTGCCAAGGAATTTTTCACGTGCTTAACAATCTACACTGGCGTCCGATCCCACTACTTAGAGACCAGGGGGAATTACTAGAATTCTAAGATCACTTGAAAAAATTCCAGCATTTACCCGGGATTTAGCCCTCAAGAGATAAGACTGTCCAACTAATAATATTTTGTATACTATCTTTTTGGCGTCATGGCGTTACCTAGGCAATTGTCATTAGAATCTGAAAGCACTCTTGAGGCAGTGTTATTGTTTTTTAAAGCACATAATTTTTTCCCCCCGGGTACATAGAAGCAAACACACGTTGAGGTACAGGAATGTGCAAGCGTCACAAGACAACTGGTCAAATCCATACCGGAAAGACAAATGAAACGTAGGTGGCACTTTGGCGGAAAATGAGAATGAAAACAGATGGTGAGTAATAATAATAGTAGCAATAATAATAAGAAACACAAATTTACTGCTCCCCTCTCCTAGTTTTTTTTTCTTTCAACTACAGTAGCGCTCACTATATGCAGCACTGGTCTAAGAGTCACAAGTCACACTTGTCCAAGAGTCCCAAGTCACAATTGTCTAAGAGTCCTAAGTCACGATGGTCTAAGAGTCTTAAGTCACAATGGTCTAAGAGTCCCAAGTCACACTTGTCTAAGAGTCTTAACTCACAATGGTCTAAGAGTCCCAAGTCACAATGGTCTAAGAGTCCCAAGTCACAATGGTCTAAGAGTCCTAAGTCACACTGGTCTAAGAGTCCTAAGTCACACTGGTCTAAGAGTCTCAAGTCACAATGGTCTAAGAGTCCTAAGTCACACTGGTCTAAGAGTCCCAAGTCACACTGGTCTAAGAGTCCTAAGTCACACTGGTCTAAGAGTCTCAAGTCACAATGGTCTAAGAGTCTCAAGTCACGCTGGTCTAAGAGTCTTAAGTCACACTGGTCTAAGAGTCTCAAGTCACACTGGTCTAAGAGTCTCAAGTCACAATGGTCTAAGAGTCCTAAGTCACACTGGTCTAAGAGTCCTAAGTCACACTGGTCTAAGAGTCTCAAGTCACACTGGTCTAAGAGTCTCAAGTCACACTGGTCTAAGAGTCTCAAGTCACAATGGTCTAAGAGTCCTAAGTCACACTGGTCTAAGAGTCCTAAGTCACACTGGTCTAAGAGTCTCAAGTCACACTGGTCTAAGAGTCTCAAGTCACAATGGTCTAAGAGTCTCAAGTCACACTGGTCTAAGAGTCCTAAGTCACACTGGTCTAAGAGTCTCAAGTCACACTGGTCTGAGTCCTAAGTCACACTGGTCCAAGTATCCCAAGTCACACTGGTCTAGGAGTCTTAAGTCACACTGGTCCAAGTATCCCAAGTCACACTGGTCTAAGAGTCCTAAGTCACATTGGTCTAAGTGTCCCAAGTCACAATGGTCTAAGAGTCCTAAGTCACACTGGTCTAAGAGTCTCAAGTCACAATGGTCTAAGAGTCCTAAGTCACAATGGTCTAAGAGTCTCAAGTCACAATGGTCTAAGAGTCCTAAGTCACACTGGTCTAAGAGTCTCAAGTCACAATGGTCTAAGAGTCCTAAGACATAATAGTCTAAGAGTCTCAAGTCACACTGGTCTAAGAGTCTCAAGTCACAATGGTCTAAGAGTCTCAAGTCACAATGGTCTAAGAGTCCTGAGTCACACTGGTCTAAGAGTCTCAAGTCACAATGGTCTAAGAGTCCTGAGTCACACTGGTCTAAGAGTCTCAACTCACAATGGTCTAAGAGTCCTAAGTCACACTGGTCGAAAGAGTCTCAAGTCACAATGGTCTAAGAGTCCTGAGTCACACTGGTCTAAGAGTCTCAAGTCACAATGGTCTAAGAGTCCTAAGTCACACTGGTCTAAGAGTCCCAAGTCACACCCCTTCCTCGGGCCATGGCTTAGGGTTACAGTTTGGAGTCTTGCCTTTAACTGGGACCGTAGACGAAGCAACCGCCCCTGTACCGTTTTATGTGAATATTTGGATCATACATTGTCGAAAATACCGAGAACAGTGAAAGTGATAATTTACCATCCACTGGCCTGTTTCAGCGCCCCACATATTTTCACGACGAAGAAAACAGCCCCCCCCCCCCCGCAAACCAACTACCCCAGTACCTCTAAACTGACACAAGCTCTCACCGAAGACACGCCAACCCCCCCCCCCCCCCCCCCCCCCCCCCTAGGCTGTGACTCAGGGTTATATTTTGTAGACTGTTGGAATGTCCACCCCACCCCCCCCTTTTTTTTACACCCTATATTGTGTATGAGATTACGACCCCCACCCCCCCCCCCCCCCTACCTCCTTCCTTCCTCTCCCAACATCCTCTATAATAATCACTGTTAGAAACAATGCGGTGTCGCAGCTCCCATTCGAGTCCTAATTAATTGTAGTCTCCCTGTTACTACTTTTTTTTTTAATTCTAATACCTGAAAGGTTAGGTTCACGTTAATCTCCCTAAACAGAGTAGGTCACTTTTCATTCACACCTTTGTTGGGCTGTTCGACTTTCCTGAAGGTTACGGTTATGACCCGCAATGTTGCTTGCTTTCTGATGTCTTGCACTGACATTTTCATTACGAGAAAGAGAACAGCTGTGACACAGGTTGCAGTAATATCTAGGGGGGTTGTGTTAGGACCAGGTTGTCTATGTTTTTGGAGTGTTAAATGCGCTGGTGTGATGAAAAATACAACACCCGATATCAACGGCATTGCGGAACACCCCCATAACCTTGTTTCAATGTGACTGTTTTAGGAACTGGTTTAGGAACTACCAATTAGAAGTGAGCTAGTGTGTATATGGGCGACCAACTTTACTTTTACCTACCTGGAAAATGCTGAGAAAAGTGAAAGTAAAGCGAACAATTAGGAAAATCAAAAATGTACTTTTTCCCCAGCGAAGGCTTGTACCCAGTACCTTCCGCCTGTTAGGCAGGTGTGATGACAGTCTGAAATCTGATAACATTTAAATATAATTGTCCAGCCTCGCTAAGGATAGTAAAGGATAAATTGCATATTGCATCTTTTACCCTCTCCTTGTCTTAAGCACTGCACCTTCGTACGTTCCCCCGCCACACATATTTGACTAAAGAAGCACCCTCTACTGTTTTAACTGAATACTTTTAGTAACCGTTGTTGAAAGTGCTGAGACCAGTGACATTAAACATGTTACGTCCCCTGTCTTGTTCCACGGCCCCACGAATTTGACCCTTGTAGCCACCGACCCTTCAACTATTCCAGCACCATCCAAAAGGATGGTAGCACTTATTAAGATCTGGTTTAGAAGTCTTTTAATTACCCCCCCCCCTCTTTCCACCCCCAACTGTGGCTCAGGGTTACAGTTCAGACTGATGGTATTCCCAACCACCACAAATGATTCATGAAGCTACCGATTCCTCCAATGGGATTAGAGCACTAACAGTAGGGAAAAGGTTAACAAAAGGTTATAGGTGTTCCCATTTCATTCATCATTAATTCTAGTCACCCTGTGTTTATTTTATAAAAGAGTATTGACTACTATATGTTGCCGACATTGCCGTGAACGGTGACATCCACAATCTACAACCCCCTGGCTGGCCAAAAACCTCGACTGACAAACCTACCGCGCTCTCAACTGCTTTAGAACTACCCCCCCCCCCCCCCCCCCCACCTTTTTCTTATCCCAAGAAGCAGTAGCGTCCCATATGGGGAGAAGTGATTTAGGAGGATTCTATCAAACCAATCCTCCGGGCAAGGACTGGCGGTTAAAAATCCTAACTATAAACCTGGTAAAAATCAAGCGAATGTAATGATGTGTCTGTAGTTATCAGAAAGGCACATTCACTTTTCCGCCTTTTCACTAAACTAAATGTTGCAGCCAAAATGGCATCTGCAAATTGAACCAGTTTACTGGGCAACGCTTGGGAGGAGTTTATTAGTTGACAGAAAATGTGCAAACTAACAGATACATATATGTTGTGTGCATATGTTTGTGTGTGTGCGTGCGTGTGTGAGTGAATATGTGTGTTCGAGTGTGAGGTTATAAAAGAAAATCAACGACCTTAGTGTGGCGATCAGAAATCCTGAAGTTGTGTACGTCTATGTTAATGTGTGTGATATAACGGAAAGTCAAAGATCTTAGTGTGGCCATCCGAAATCCTGAAGTTACGTTGATTTAGAAGAAAGGAATGCCCACCCGAATGAATCAATCAAAATGACAGCGAAACATCAGAGACATGTAACTGTTTAGAAGTATGAGCCATTCAAAACAATTTATTTTGACCAAGACTGGTAACAGTAGTTTATCTGCGTCTTATCAACGATTGAGCTTATCTCTGCTGACTGGCTGGCGTTCAACCACACCAGGACATCACACGGAGCGATAAACACACAGTGACACAAAGTGCCACCATACGGATGAGGATCACCCTGGGACAGGTTCAACTTATTGGTTGGGTTATATTAGGGTCCGCGACAACCACCAGTTATCGAAAATGTCAAAATGTAAAACAACTATAAAAAAAACCAAAAAAAAAAAAAAAACACACACACACACACACTAATATTTGAGTCCGACATCCTGACGCGGTGTATACATATTGTTTACATCTGCAGTTCTAATGCAACGGTGTTTGGGTTCTATTCAATCGCGAAAAGGGATTACATTTATGGAATGAAACGAACCCGAGTCATAATTCGCACAGCCCATAAGGACAGCCTGGAATTCAGTCTTGGTTGTTTATGCTTTCTCTACATAATCTAGGTATTCCATTGTCAACAGACCACTATCCAAAGCCCAGTGGGACCTGTGGAACCTTATAAAACAATTGTCCCCACTCACTAATGTTGTCCCATGACCAGCCAGCATGTGAATAATGACATTAGTAACCCTGCCACTGTTGGGGAAATAGAACTGTAGGATCTCATAAATAATCCCATAGCAATTTCCCCGTGTTTATCTACGGTCAGCCACGTTTTAATGTGTCTGAATATCAATGATTTACATGGATCGTTTCTCTGAGAATCTGATAACGGTATAGGTAATGCAGAAGTGCAAACTCTCGACGAATCTACAATTAAAGAGTGAATAACACGGGCCGCACCTTCACTAAAGACATTCCCTATGGATTTATTATATGTGATTATTCTGCTCAAGATATAAGTCTACTCAATAGAGTATGGCTAAAATAGATATCCATCACCATCTACTTTTTTTGTATTTTTTGCAGACTGTGAGTCTGTTGCCTGTGTATCAGTTGATGATAATATATTACTTTTATCGTTATCATTTTCTTCCAGACTTTGGCTTTATCGATGCAGTGTGGTATTACAAAGCGAGTGAAAATGAGTCATGGACTCCTAATCAAAGAAGGACACCCCCCCCCCCCCCCCGCCCCAACACTATGGGGCGTTGACCTCACGTTCTGAAACATTGGGTTGGAGAAATAGAAATTTTCGGCCGTGACATCATACACCAAAATGCATTGAGAAACAGAACATCAAATGGTCTTGTCATCTAATACTAAAGCAGGCAGAACAACTACAAAGCAGGCGCTACACATGAAACGATCTGATGCGAAATCAAGAAGTCGCTCCAGTAGAACTTGGAATTTTGACACCAAAGAGCTCCTACATCGACATGGAATGTCAACAGCCATTGTTGTCCATCAAGCAATGGATCGCAAACTGTTCCACACAAATCAAATTAGCAGCAAGTCTACCTGGCTCTCTAGCGTAGTTGGCTAAACCGGACTGCGCGGTGACCGGGTGACGAACTCCTTGTGGTCCAGGTTCACGCCCGGGGTAGGCAGAAAGGCCAGATTTTTCCCAGATTTACGGTATTTACCATGGAATCAAGGCCAAAGGGTTGCGATATCCATAATACCAAGCCTAAGGGTTAACAACTCATGGCTTCTGATACTAAAAAAAAAAAAAAAAAACCAGCAGATCTGGAAACCGATGATGATGACATATTCTTGGTATTTCCTTATCAACAGACCCGAAGCTACAACCCAGCTGGAAACACGGAACTTCATAAAACAATTGTTCCCAGTGACCAGTGTTACCACATGGTCAGCCAACAGGTGATTCATGGCATTAGTGACTCTGTCTGACTCTGTTGGGGGAAAAAAGAACGGCAGAATCTCATAAATATTCCTACAGCAATTTCCCCGTGTTTACTTTCGGCCAGCCGAGTTTTTACTGTGTCTGAATATCAATAATTTACATGGCGCATTCCTCCTAGAATCTTCTAAAGATATGGGTATTGCTGAAACGTATATAAATATCCAAAGATTTAAGAATTTACGAGTGCGAATAATGTGTTAACAGTTAACAGGCATTTCTCGTGAATTTATTACAAGTAATCATTCTGCTGAATAAATCAGTCTACTCATTAGAGTAAGGCGATCAAGGTTCTCGAACGTTTTATCTCTTGCATATTTGTAAACTGGAATACACTCACTTTAAAAAAAAAAAAATCCGTAGATTTAATCTTCCTATTTGTACTGTTGTCTCCCTGTGTGGCTTCCCGGGCCCTATAATGTGGAAATGAAAACAGATCCACCGCCTAAACAAGCATATCGTAAGAATCGACTAACTGGAGGGCCTCCTTCGATGTCAGAGTTCATATGCCTGGTTGCAATAAACCAACAATCTGCATACAATTAAGTCAGATCTGTCTAGAGGTGGAAAACAATCAATACTTTCCGCGGGAGTTTACAGCCGGTGAAAGCGAAGAAGAATAAGAAGAAGAAGAAGAAGAAAGATAAGAAGAAGAATAAGAAGAAGAAGAAGAAGAAGAAGAAGAAGAAGAAGAAGAAGAAGAAGAAGAAGAGAAGGAAAAGAAGAAGAAGAAAAAGAAAGAAAGAAAGAAAGAAAGAAAGAAGAAGAAGAAGAAGAAGAAGAAGAAGAAGAAGAAGAAGAAGAAGAAGAAGAAGAAGAAGAAGAAGAAGAAGAAGAAGAAGAAGAAGAAGAAGACGAAGAAGAAGAAGAAGAAGAAGAAGAAGAAGAAGAAGAAGAAGAAGAAAAGAAGAAGAAGAGAAGAAGAAGAAGAAGAAAAAGAAGAAGAAGAAGAAGAAGAAAAAGAAGAAGAAGAAGAAGAAGAAGAAGAAGAAGAAGAAGAAGAAGTATCACTTTTCACGCAACTCTTGCTTGACAGGAAGTTTTTTCCCTGCAGCTTTGGTTTACATAAGATTATTTTTTTTTTTATGGCTTAAAGAAAAGACTCAAATCTTCATCTGCAATTTAAAAGATTTTTTTAGAAGTTTCATTAAAGTGTTACTCGACTTTCCTTACAAGAGACTTTGTCTTTGAACACTTTTTCATATTAAACTCAGATTAATAATTTCACGCTAGGCTTTGCTTTAACAAACTATTCGAATGGAACCTGCATTAAGGCTGATTGTTTCTAATTTAGCCTGGATCCCAGATTAAAAAAGTATAAACTGGGTACAGGAAATTATCATGGGTAGCTCACTGGTCGAAGAGATGACCACATCAACCACGGCGTGCAAGCTGTTCTATCCGTCCGTTTGAAGAAACAAAAACAAACAATAATTTCGTCACCTTTTTAACCAGCATCTCCAAAGGGGGATCTATAGATTATAATTGTGACTTCGGTTATTTTCGCCATATAAAAGTGCTCAACATTGCTCGCCCCCAATTAACCCCGAACAGGATTCGTTTAGTGTTGATGCAGTCAAAGGGGACAGGTCCAAATGGTGGCATGATGATGTACAATCTGTTCTATCAAAAAAACTATTTAGCATTATATTAGGTCCGACAATTTAGAAAGGAGACTGATTTTATTATGGCCAAGACAAAAATGCTATATGTAAAGCAAAGCCTGAAATCTAAAGAGACAACAGTTATCTATGATCGGGCAACTTTTCGTCACCGTTCGATAAGCAGACAACAAATAATCCGCCATTTTGTTGACCTAGTCAGAGATGCATTGTTACGTAATCAGCACTGAGCAAAAAGCTAACATTAAATTCTTTTTAAAATCCAGAAAAAGTGCCATTAAAACAGTTGAACTGATTCAACAAGTTTATGGGGATATTTGTTTATCTCGTGCACACATTTTCAGGTGGTATTCACAATTCAAAAGTGGTGTAGGAATGATTTCTAATGCAACTAGACCTGGACGCCAAATTTCTCTTCGTAATGATAAACTTATTGCAAAAGTCAGAGAACGGATACGGATCATTGTTTTACTGTTAAGATGATGGCAGATGAATCTGGTGGTAATGGAGAGACCGTTCATACAATTTTAGTGCAAGATTTTGACAAGAAAAAAGTTGCTTGTTCAACATTCAGTGTTTGATGACCAAAAACATCAGCGGGTTGAGTACCCATGAGACATCATCAAAACAAAAATTTTTGGCCCAAAAACAAGTGCGTGTTCTCAGCCTTCCACCCTATTTCCCAGATTTCTCTCCCTGTGATTATTTTCTATTCCCATAATTAAAGTTTCGATTTAAAAGACGCTTTTTTAAAGAATTTGATGACACCCAAAGGGCCGTAGCATCGACTTTAAGGGTCAAAAGAAAAGAAGAATTACAGAAGTCGTTCCAGTGTTTTTTAGATCGTGCCACTTGCATTATTAATACATAAGGGGCTTACTTAAAAAAAAATACAGGTTATATCTTCGACTGTTGATTATTTTAATTTGAATGGATTTAGTCTTATTACTTAATTGTCGGGCGTTGTATACCCTACTCACCACCTGGGTAAGATACCCCCTTTTTTTTTATTAGGACATTGTTCTGAACTCACGTTGATGTTTAACTGTACCAGAGGCCAGAGGCGTGAATGCCTAGGCTAGTCGTAAGGGCGCTAGATGATGATGATGATGATGAGAGAGACGAGTGCAAAAAGTCCAAGCTACTTGACGAGTGAGACAAAGGTTTCTTGAGATTAACGGCTAACAGCGGTGTCCACGGGTATTGTGAGACCAAGGTGTGAACGTTAGACCCGTGTCACGTCATTTGCTTTTAGGCAGCCCAAGTGTGTGGATGTTTTGTTCAAGTCCTGTGCAAGTATAGAATTGGTGTTGAAGTTTTAAACTATGTGGTTTCATTCTGTGAATTCTTGTTCTTGTGAACTGTCTGATAATTGTTGTGGATCATGACTAGGACTAGGAGTTTGGTTTCTAGATAGGACTCAGAATTATGTCAATTATGTATAGAAGTCGGCTCTGTGACTAAGTCGATGAGAACGCTTTGTAATGCCGGGGTGCCGGGTTCGATCCCAGCTGCGGGCCATGCGCCTTGCATTGGTTTCAACAGTGGTATCAGGAGACCGACCGTCCAGCACAATAGTAAACTACTGGACGTAAATTTGCCTAGGAAAAACCACACAACAGCCAGGGGCTGCTAGGGTTGATTCTGCAACGTCCTGTAAAAGATACGCAACTAACCTTAACCTTAATGTATAGAATGGACGTGTCGGCCATGTGTTGTGGGATCGAAAGTATTGCGGCTATGGGACACGTAGTTGACGGGTTTCCGTAAGGGCACGGAAGGTTCCGAGGGACTTTGTTAACCAACGTGTCGTTGTGATGGAGAAATGTAGGGGGGGGGGGGGGGTGGAATCGGAAGCTGAATGACGAGATGGTATTAAGCGATACTTCAATGAATGGCTAGGATAGCAGACGGGAGGTCTGGAGTCTTCACCAAGAGGTGCATCTATTTTGAATCCCATGTGATGGCGGGGTCGTTTAAAGAACAAACCACCAGGAAAATGTCACTGCACATTTCATTGGGTGTGAGTTGCCCGTAGCAGGCACCTGGAACATAGTTCGTTGGAGTGTTTTGTCCACGTCTAGAGGGACTGCCGATGTGTGTAATGGGAAGGCAGTAGGAGACCTGACAGTGAGTCATCGATAACCATTTCATCCTTGTCGTTATGTTTGGTCCACAATAAAGAGATTGATCGCACTGAAATCGTCATACCTGTCGTTGTACTCCATTACGTCAGTTATAATCACTATCAGCATGAGCCGTGCCGTGTAGAGTGGGCGGCGTGACTTATGGATAGAGAACATCCAGTGTGTAGGTGAGCGGACAGACATTGATAGTCATTAATATACATATATATCCCCTAGAAACCCGGTCAGCCAAGTTTATTTAAAAAAAAAAAAAAAACTAAAAGGACGTAAACCCAAAATTTTTGAACTGAGAAGGAAGATCTAAATATTTTGTTCTAACGCCACAAAAACCTAATATGCCAATGACGTATACCCATAACAGTTCGCTGTACCACATCAGCTTTCAAGCAATGCATTGAGTAACCAATAACGCGAATTGATTGATGAAGAAAGGGAAACAGAACATGAACAATTTGTCGTCTTCTTCTTCGAATTCACCAGCTCTTAACTCATGTCACTTCTGAAATCTTTTTCCAGA
>CAJHNH020003907.1:37500-53945 GCA_905116865.2 Candidula unifasciata
TAGACATGAAAATACCTGACCAAACAGCTGTTGACAGAAAAATACCTGACCAAACAGCTGTAGACCGGAACACACACGGCAGACCGAGAATGTTGAAAAAGAGGTGATTTCAGTTCCACTGTAATCACTCGAATTTACTTTTATCCACTGACCCATTTTTAATAGATGAAAAACAAGCAAACAAGTAATAAAAAACAGTATAATACAGTATCTGAACTATTTTTGTCGACCCCGAGTGTTTTTAGTTTAAGAGAAAATTATCAGGCTAAGCCCTCCAACAAGACATAATCACTTTCGATCTCAACTTTGTGTAAAAAAAAAAAAAGCAAAAAATCACAACAGTCTGTGTTCCTGTCGACTCTGTAACATTTCTAATAAAGTACAACTAGTCTGGAGTTAAATATGTTTTCGTTTCTGTTGGGTTTTGAAAGGAGTACTGAACGAGTAATGATATATTTGAAAAGATACAAACAAAATGGGACGGTTATTTTGTTTTCTATATTCAACAATACAGATTTGTAGCCGTGTGTTTCATCAATATTAAACTGGAATTTAGTTATTTTTTAGTTTTATAAGCAGAAGCAGCTTTCAGCACTATCCCACCCCTTAAATCCCCTTTATCTACCCATCTTCTTCTTTATAATTACAATTGTCATTGTGTAAAGTTTCTTTGACGTCGTTCTTTTCATGTCGCCTTGTGATATTCAAAGGGAATGCTCAGTACCGCTGTATATGCTTTTGTCTTGATTACACGTAGTCTGAATATGAAGGTGATGGTAGTAACAAAAGCATTGACTCCACTAGAGACACATTTTCGCCCATGAATACTCTCTGATTTCATAAACATGCTTAAGAAGCGGAGACAATGGTTGAAGTCTGAGCAAATTTTGTCTGTCATCAATACGTATTATGAGTGTGGGTGTTTGTGTGTGTGTGTGTGTGTGTGTGTGTTTGTGTGCGTGTAGTGTGTGCCAGACACTCTGAGGTATGAGGTAATGAACGAGCGAACTGGCTGCAGCGGCCATGCATACTTGGCTTTGTCTTCTTGTCATGGATGTCTGCGGAAGAAGTGTTCGCAGTTCTCATGAACATATACGCGTTAAGCTTGAGCCTGCAAACAACGTATAGGAATGCACAGTTGCTCGCCAGTCATAACCCCATATAATATATTAGGGACAGAGAACAAAGACTACGAGGCCTAGCACGGAGAATGCACTAGCTGTTTGTCAAGCCGTGTATTCCAGGGAATTATTATATTATTAACAGTCTGTACTCCAAATCAAAACGCCCTGGCCTGTGCCCTGGAGAGGTCACTCCAGCGATGCTTAACAGTTTCGACACAACACGGGAAACAGCAGTTACCGGTTATAAGCCTTTGCTCAATTGGCGTAGAGCTAGGCGCCAGGGGTTGTTTCCGACGGTGGGAGAGACCATCGTAGTCTCATTGGACAGCTACCGCCCGCCTCAGCTGGGCAGCCCCCAGTCAGTAAGGTGTTGTCCGCCACGATCCGTTTGCCTTGTTGGGTGCACAGGGCTTAGGGGATAACCCGACATACGGATTGTAATCCTTGTACCTACACAAAGAAGCCAAAAAATTCAGATTCCCAGCTCTAAAGCTGGGCACATGGAACGTGAGGACCATGACACCTGGTATTTTGGACGATCTGCAGCATATGAGCGATGTAAGGAAAACTGCAGTCATTAACAACGAACTGTCCCGTTTGAACGTAGACATTGTTGCCCTATAGGAAACCCGGCTCTCCTCCTCAGGTAGCATCAAAGAGAAGGACTTCACATTCTTCTGGCAGGGAAAGCCATCTTCGGAGCCCATGGAACAAGACGTAGGCTTTGCGATTAGGAACCGATTGCTTGGAACTGCCACACCACCTACAGGAGGATCTGAAAGGATCCTTAAAATTCAGGTCCAGACAAGAGCTGGACCAGTCACTCTGATAAATGCCTATGCACCAACCCTGCCCTCTTCTCCCGACTCCAAGGACAAATTTTACGAGGAACTCAGTTCCACACTCAGCGAAGTCCCGGACAGGTGACTTTGGGTGACTTTAATGCAAGAGTGGGCGCTGAGCACAGCTCATGGCCATCCTGTATGGGACATTTTGGAGTGGGAAAAATGAATGAAAATGGACAGAGGCTGCTTGAGCTATGCTGTCTTCACAACCTCTGCATCACAAATACATTTTTTGATCTGAAGCCCCAGCACAAGGTCTCTTGTAGACACCCCAGATCTAAACACTGGCACCAGCTTGATATCATCCTCACTAAACGCAGTCACCTTCATCTTGTTAAGGTCACTCGCAGCCATCACAGTGCAGATTGTGACACAGATCACTCCCTTGTGTGCAGCAAAGTGAAGTTAATCCCAAGCAGAATACATCGGGCTAAGAGGCCAGGACGGCCCCGCATTGACACAGGAGAAAGTCGTAATCCTGGAAAAGTAGGAGAATTTATAAAAATCCTGAGCACAGCTCTGCCCGGCCCACCAAACGTGGATGCTAGTGACAGATGGAAACATCTAAAACACGCCCTATATGATTCTGCCATGTCCGTGTTCGGTAAGAGGCAAGTTAAATTACTGGACTGGTTTGAGGAACACAAGGAAGAAATGTTGCCAATAATAGAGGAGAAGAAAAAGGCTTTATTGGGATATAAAATCCAGCCGAATATCATAAATCTGCAAGTGCTCAGGTCCATTCGGTCTAGAGTCCAGAAAACTGCACGGCGCTGCGCTAATGATTATTGGATCAAACTTTGTGAGAGGATACAAACCTCAGCAGCTACTGGCAACATAAGGGAAATGTTTGCGGGCATCAACAAGGCTATTGGGCCAGTAAAAAGAAAGATTGCCCCTCTCAAATCAACCACGGGCGAAACCATAAAGGATCGGACAAGGCAGCTGGAGCGTTGGGTGGAGCATTACTCAGAGCTATATGCTACAAGCACCTTTGTATGTGAAGAGGCCTTAAATGCAATGGAGTGTCTGCCAACCATGGGTGAACTAGACACGGAACCCTCCGTCACAGAAATCGGTGAGGCAGTAGATGGGCTTCCTTCAGGGAAGGCCCCAGGAGAGGATGGTATCCCACCTGAGATCCTAAAATGCTCCAAGGATGCTATTCTTCCTGAGCTACACAAGATCCTCTGTCAGTGTTGGCAAGAAAAATCGGTGCCACAGGATATGAGAGATGCCAACATTGTAACTCTTTATAAAAAAAAGGGTGATAGAAGCGACTGCAACAACTATGGCGGTATCTCTCTATTGAATTATGTGGGAAAAGTCTTTGCTCGTGTTATCCTAAAGAGGTTGCAAATTCTAGCTGACAGAGTATACCCGGAATCACAGTGTGGGTTTAGGGCCAAGAGATCAACAGTTGATATGATCTTCTCCATCAGGCAGCTACAAGAGAAGTGCAGAGAGCAACAGAGGCCACTGCTCATTGCTTTCATAGATCTCACTAAGGCCTTTGACTATGTCAGCAGAGATGGTCTATTCGGGATCCTTGAAAAATATGGATGCCCACCTATACTACTGAGCCTAATCAAATCCTTTCATGAGAATATGAGGGGGACCATAATATATGAGGATTCATCATCTGGACCCTTCCAGAGGATGATCTGCAGATCCTGATGAATCGCTTTGCAAATGCTTGCAAAGATTTTGGGCTTACCATCAGTCTGAACAAAACACAAGTGATGGGATTGAATGTTGGAAATCCGCCAAACATTAGTGTGCATGACCATCAGCTGCTGGCTGTAAATGAGTTTGAGTACCTAGGCTCAAGTATCTCAAGCAATCATTCTCTGGATGCAGAACTAAACAAACGTATAGGAAAGGCCTCTGCTATGTTTGCAAATCTCACAAAGAGAGTCTGGTCAAACAAAAAGCTAACTGATAATACAAAAATGAAGGTTTATGAGTCTTGTGTCCTGAGCACATTACTTTACGGCTGCGAATCCTGGACTCTCTATGCTCCACAGGAGAAAAGACTGAATACTTTCCATATGCGCTGTCTGAGACGCATCCTTGGTATATCATGGCGAGACCTTGTCTCCAACGAATGTGTGCTCACAAGAGCAAAAATACCATCAATGTATTGTATACTGAAGCAAAGACGTCTGCGCTGGCTGGGACATGTCTCCCGCATGGAGGATGGTCGTATTCCAAAAGATCTTCTGTATGGTGAATTGGTAACTTGGAATAGACCTACAGGAAGGCCAAAGCTGCGCTATAAAGATGTATGCAAACGTGACCTAATAGATACCAACATAGGCACAGAGACATGGGAAAAAATCAGCTGCAGATCGACTACTATGGAGACAGAAAGTGAAAGACGGACTGTCACATTTTGAAAGAAACCGAACACAACGAGCTGTGGAGAGGAGACACCGGAGAGTAAAACTGCCTCACAACGAGGGAGTATCTGCTTTTGTGTGTATCCTGTGTGGCAAAGACTGCCTTTCCCGCATCGGACTATACAGTCACAGCAGATGCTGTTCCCAAAGCCAGCGGCACATCTCCATAGTCCCCCGGGACTGACGGATGCCATTATGTATTCCAGGGAATCGATTGTCGACTGCGTATGATCTGTTGTCACTGTTGTTGGATATTGGGGCAACTATAGTCCCAGCCCTAAGGCTCTTTCAAGAACACTGACCGAGTCAGTGCACTTAATGGGATCTTGATAACGGACGCCCGGAACAAACAAGAAGGCAGAATGTTTGGCTGAGTAATGAGTGAGAGTGAGATGAGGACTACGTCAAACTGAGACAGTTGGGAGGACATTCACAAAGCGGAAGGAAAGGATGACATAGAACTGTGGGCGTGCTGCTAGATCTGAGTAGTCGACTCGCAGGGGTTAAATGTGACTCGTGCTTTATCTGGTAATCAATTGACATTCAAGTCTAACGTGTGTCTGATAAAACAACCGTGAGCTTGCCACTTGGTCATTAAGGTAGCCTGCTGATCTAAAACGCTACCGTAGCGACTATGCATCTATCTAACTTCGAATCTCACAGTATCCGTTGCAAAGTCACTATTTTTGTCTTGTACCTGTCCGAGAGCATCCGGTAAAGTGCAGCATGTCTTGCGAGTCATGACCCAGGTCGGCCCACCCTCTGAAGTTGTCTAGGAAGTAATTGACCAAAACAATTGTTAAAGAGGGATCTTCTACTGATAATTTGTAGACTCCTGCTGATCATGCTACCCCAGTGGCATTCTTCTTCTTATTATTAGCAACAGGAAGGGACATATGTAATTGGTAATATCCACACACGTCAGCACCAGTTAAACAGACTGTCAACGACCAGCAACAGCGACAATCTGAAGCTGTGTTCCAAATTTAGATTTGTCTTCGCGTGGATGCAGAGTCTTGTCTGCACGCACATTCGTCACGTCAAATTATTACGCTGTCATTCTCACTCTGGGTTTAGAGTCACAGTGACACAGTCAAGAAAATAATTGCAGTCCACTTAATAAGACGCTTTGGACACAGCTTGTTAGAAAATCTTCTTCAGAAGTGAATCCTTCCGCAAATAGGTACTGCTGCGCGGTACATCATCGTTGCATAGTTGCTTTAACAAGCAAACGCCAGCTACTTCATTTTATGAGTGTTGTCAATACAGTTACAAAAAGTGTTGACCGGTCATTTTTCATTTAAGATCTTCGTCATCGCACATTGGTAAAAAAAAAAAGTAAAAAAAAATGACCATAAATGTCTCTAATAGTTTTTAGGCTAATAGCACATTCTATTCCGGTTGACACCCACACTTATCAAGGTGTTGTTCCATATTTCCACTCATACCTTCGTGCCTCACCCCTGCTAGACACAAACTTCGGGTTAACATTACGCAAATCTCCCCATTTACACAGTCTGTGGCCTTCATTTGTACTTCCTCAAGCTCGTCAACGTCGGGGAAAGGGGGGGGGGGGGGGTGTAATTATGTCTGTCTGTCTAGTCCTAACTGCCAAGTGACCCCGATATCTTCAACGGGTGCTAATCATCCCCCCCTCCCCCCTCACGCCAAAGAGCCTACAATGTACGACGCGCCTCGTTGCAAAAATATTCTCCACCTTTTGTTTCAAGCAGTGGTCCTGACTGGATCCGCGCACTAGCTAGCGAGTCCTGGAAAGGACTAACACTCAAGAAAAGGGGTATGTGGAAAGGGGGAGGGGGGAATACATTTTACAGCGTCTACTAGCACAGAAGTCGACAAAACTTCTGCATTTTCGCAGTGTTGTTAGTATATCTGAAAATCCAAAAATGGTGAAACTATGGGGGTGACTGCAGTCAAGCTAATACAATGAATTCCAGAGAAATTTGACTAAAAAGCTCAACAAAATGGGAAAAAGGAAAACGTGCACAAAACAACACAACGTAACGTTTCGGCCAGGCAGCCTTTTTCAAACACAAGTGGACTACACAAAAGAGGAATGGAGAGTATGTAGATCTCTAAGGGGTGACGTGAGCGACGTTTAAAAAATGTGATGCGGAATAAATGAAATAAAATAAAATAAAATAAAATAAAATAAATTTTAGTATATCTGAACATGATGTCATCTAATGACAGGACAAGCTGAATCCGAACAAGCATTTTTTTTTCTGCAGCAGTGACCTAGGCAAGGGTGTGATTATTATTAATTACTACTGTTGTGGCGTCCAGAAGAGAGCAATGTCGGCAAGAATAGCTTTGAATGGATCAAGGCCCGCAGATTTAGTGCGTCTTCGCCACATGAATTCGCCCATGTATGATTCTAGAAGATGTCTTTGCGTGCTATGTTGCCTCTTGTTACTCCCCTTAGCCGTTCTCCAGAACCATTCGATGCACCAGTCGTCGGGTGCACAAAATTCTCACAGTGTTTGACCGTGATGTGAGGTAATCCGGGTATATCGCCGAAATTCTCGTATGCACGCCACAGGTCGGACACGACAGTTGTGCTAGGACGAAAGCATGTCCTTGTAATATTCAGACATTGTCTCAGTGGTTCTGTCGGCAACATCATCTTGTAATAAGACATCAAGTGTGGGAACACTAGTGGCTTTTTGGAACTTATAACTATTTATTGAAAACTATATTCTGTACAGCGGCGTCCGTGGCTAAGGCGTTGCAAGTCCGACACGTAAGCCAGCATACCGCGATCGAAACCTACTGCAAGCTGTGTGGATTTTTGTTGTGGTATGGGACGTCGCAGGTCGACCCAGCCTAAAATGGGTACCAGGATGGGCTGTCCTGGGAAAGTAAAGACAGCCGGCGTAATGCTGACCACATTACCCACTGAGTGCTGATGGTCTGTAAAAATATGTGGCCCATATGCCCGATGCGCCGAAAGGCGTGAAAATGGAACTTTACTTTCTTTTTTTTTTTTACTTTTATATTCTGTACAGTTATGATTTAAGTCAGATCTCATCAAGAAAGCACAGAGTTGACCTGAGTTAGGTGGATTTAAGAACTGACATCACAGCACTCAAAGCATTCCCATGAGCGCCCCGTCCCCATCTTTAGCAGCCAGCGGAGAGTCCTAAAAGAAATGGTGCTAGTAGCAGACTGATTGTATGTCCATCTCGCCTTTCCTCTGAGCGTCGAGTAGTGGCCAGAACCCCTCCTCACTCTTTGTCCGATCATTCTCACTGGACAGCGATTGTCAATTTTCTGTTTCTAATTGTACGCGTGCTCTCAATAGGCGGTAATCATGTCTGCCATGTCATTCATCAGAATGACACCAAGTTGCTTAGAGTCAGCCAGTCTACCTGTTTAGTTCCCAACACACTGGCACGACCCTGAGAAAAGATCAAGACAATACTTTTCACCAGTGAGCTCCAAAGCCAAACACGCCACAGCACAAAGCTTGCCAGTCCTCACCTTCCTTAGCATGATTTCTGAAACTTTCACAATCACGATGTGTGTGTGTTTATCGTGTTCTGTAACTAGTAGAAAGCTGCAGTTACCACCTAAAACTTCGTTCCTAAGCCGCATGTTGTGGTATCATATGCAAAGCTCTCCAGCACTAAACGTCGACCAATATATTTTGCTAAGAACCCCAAGGCACTTCTTGTGCCTCTTAACACTGAACCAACTGTGTAAATAATGATATACCTGAGAGAGCATTATCCTCAATTAACTGCTGGATTATCACCTTCGTGGCACCTATAGGCCACACCCTGCACTCTCAGCTCAATGGTATGACACATTCCTCTCCTCGTCAAGAAAGTACAGACACACAAGCAACTCTCAGAATTAAAGAAGCTCACATAAGTCTTTTACAAGCGAGGCAGCCAAGAAACAGCAGATCACAGGAGGAATCTATCAAGATAATTAATTTACTTTAGGATGTCATATTTGATAACACAACTGTACAGCAAAAATGATTCCATTTGTAAATTTATGTTTAGTTGCAAAATTAGATCTGACAACAAGAATATGAATAATAGAAAAGCAAAAAAGAAGTAAAAATAAAAAAAAACTTAGCTACAATAGGTAATCCTGTTTTGTGTGTGTATGAAAAGATATAAAACCGAAGGATAAGTATAATAACAAGGTTCACAATATGACAAACACACACACACACACACACACACACACACACACACACAAAACGTGACATTACGGCTGTGGAGCTTTCATCAGCACATATATAAATCAAACAATACCATACAAATACACAAAATCACTTAGCTTAGTATCTCGAAGCAGCCAAGTCGATGTCTTGCTAGTAGACTTTTTTAATTAGTGAAACGTTGTTGTTATTTTTATCTCACTTTTTTAAAACAGTAGTTTGATAGTGAGAATTAATAATTATCAATTTTATAAATGTGTTTACTTTATGAATATTGGGAATTTGAAGATTATTTTCATTAAGTAATTAATTTAGTTGTGGTCGTAGTGGTCGAGGTTTCAACATGACTGCAATCGGGCCATCCAATACTTGCTCCGTTCCAGTCAAGATTGAATGACATTTACCTCACTGTACCATTTAAAAAACAACCGGTGAACAAACAATTAGTTCCCGCAGTCTATAAATAATATGAGCACGCAGTAAATGCATATGACAGTTTCAAGAGACGCCAGAGCCAACAGTTGCCACTAGAAATGCAGCTTGTCGTTGATTAAAATAACCGGACACGATAAGCTGGCTATACACACGTAAAATTTTTACAAATTAGCTATATTGAATACTAGACTCGGCCGCTACTCGAATAAAAGGCATTCCACATGAAAAACATCACACGGTGCCGCATTAAGCACTAAACTCGGTAGCTCATGCAGTTGAACTGTGGACTTCGATCCATATGTGGAGACTGCATTAGCAAAGCGCTCTTGGAAGCAAAAATAATTTTGAAGCTAGACATTTTGCCATTCTGTAGCTGGGATTGAACCCGGCACTCTGGCACTACGAAGTGTGTTTGTAATACATAAGCCACAGACGCCGACAAACGTTGGTGTAACCAATACCAATACATAAACGGAAGTGAGAACCTCTTACATGACAACATGTCACGTTTATAAACAGACAGAAAAGTTAGGCAATTGATGTAGATACATTATAATTGTATAAATGTGAATTTGAACAGTTTTATTGTTTGACACATTGTTTGGGAATAAAAGTTGTGTAACAATTATACTTATGTAAGTGTTTAAAATACTAATACCAGCTGTAAGACAAAACATGGTAGGAGAATGATAGTCCTATATTTAATTTTTTTAAATCTACAAGGAGTACATACGTTTAAAAAAAAAAAAAAAAAAGCAAATTGATTTTGCTGGTAAAATAGTAGTCATATTCATATCGCTAAAGGAATGACGGTTTCAGTCGTGAATATGTGGAAAAATTGTAATCTATATCTTCTTGGTAAAGCCTACGTAGTTATGAACATAGTAAAACCTAAATTAGGCTGTCATCGGTTTGTGTTCTATTCAATGCCACTGAATGTGAACAATGAGGGCAGGACTATACAGAGTTAATCGTTTGTAGAGCCATATTGAATTTCCACACCGAATTAGGGGTGCCTGTGGTGTTGCTCTGTTGTTTTCGACAGATTTTGTTGATAGGTAAAGATGTTTGTAGCCACATTTTGGTCTTCCGCACCGAACTGGTTATGATTTTCAAATTCATAAAAATGTAAACTGTTTTTGGTTGTGGTTGGGAAGGGGGGGGGGGGGAAAGGGGTGGGGGGGGGGGGGGGGGGGGGGGGGGGGGGGTCACAGCGGGATGTAATGATTCAGTTTAACCGTAACGATAGATGTTTTTACCGAAGTGACATAAACATCCACTGAACATAACTCATGCACAAAGAGGCGTGGCCTTGAAAGGCTTATGCCAGTAAAGCCAGCTAAGAGGTTAGTATGACTGTGGCATGATATGAGAGGGCTTAAACTATATTTGTGTTACTGTGCGAATTGAACACATCAGTAGCAGGTTCAAAGAGCCTAGCTTCATTTTATGTTTGGTGTTGTAAAGGAGAAGAAGAAATAGTAAATGTGAGTGCGTCCAAAGTCCAAGCAGTCTGCAGCTGCTATAACGACCTGGCTTTGTATTCTTGTCATGGTACAAGCCTGACGAATAAATGTCTGCTGTTTTCACTAAACATATCTGCGTGAAGATACTTTGTGCATGCAAAATGTATCGTCAGTGAGTATTCGTGTTTCTAAGGTATAGATGAGTGAAGTCCACGCCAGTCATAACCCCAGACAACCCATTTTTGACAGACTGCTCAGCCTGGCACAGAGAATGCACACATAGTTTGTCAAGCACTGTGTTTCAGTCAATCTGTTGTTGACTTATGTGTATGATTTGTCACTGTTACCTTAAACTGCGACAACCATAGGCACAACCCTCTATTACACCAGTTCTCAACCTGCGGGTCGCGACCATTCTTTGGGTCGCACGACCCTTTCACAGGGGTCGCCTAAGACAATCGGAAAACACATATTCATTGAAGTTAAAAAGAAAATAATCGTATGGGGGTCGCACACAATATAAGGAAACAGTATTTAAGGGTGGCACAATAGTTCGTTTGAGATCCACTGCTATCTTAACAATACTGGCTGTGTCAGTGCACCGGCCCGAATGCCTTTAGGTCGAATCACTGCGCATTTTTAAAAAAATGACCTGGGCAGGCAACTCGACCTAGACTAAAATGGATACCAGTTATTGAACTAGAAAGTAAAGGTGCACAGCCTAAAGCTGACCACATCACGCAGCTATTGCTGAGTGATTTATGAACATATGCGTCTAGCATAATATTCCTAATGCGTCATTGTCCTAAAAAGAGTAATATATCGTACTTTGTAATTTTACATCTTAAAGCATAAATACTGTTGAAGCCAGCGACTACAACACGTAGTCATTGACCCAGAGGCCATTTAGTATGAACAATCCCCTTGTGGGATGCAATTGTTTTGAAGCCCCAACCTGGCTATTGCCGGGGGCCGTAATATAGCCCGGCCATAAATATGGTATGATGGCTGAACGCGGTTTCTGAGACCTCTCCATGGGTGATCCTTCTTCGCATAGTGGCACTTTGTGTTATCGGGTGTTTATCGCTTGTGTGATGTCTTAGTGGGGTAAAATGTACTACGGCTGTTACCAGAGACCATTACAGCATTTATTCATTGCCAGTGTGCTACTGAGATGATCAGTACCTACACCATGTGTAAATTGCTGAAAGAGACAAAACATACATTTAAAAATCGGGGGGTGCTGTGTTGATAATTGTTTAAACGTCAAATGGAATACGTGATAATCACGACTAGCATCATAGTAACAGTGTCATTTTAATTTAAAGTTAACTCACTGTATCCAAAGCGACGTATCATAAGTTCATTGGTAACTCTATACTTACGATGATTTTCTCATTCCATGAAATGCCTTTCAGGTGTTAAATTAACTCTCTACCCTCTAACTGTTCTTGTATCGTATGCTTTCCTAATGGGCTTTTAATTCAGGGTTGTAAAAAAAATTATTTTTTAAAATGCATATGTAAAGTAAACACGTCTTGCATAAAATAAGTTAAAATAGTTGTTATCTATGTTTGAAAGACGAGGTGAAGGTCAAGCAAGGAGTGATGAACGACAGGCACAGTATGACGTAACAACAGCCAGTGTGCAACTGAAATGATTAGTAACTAAATCTTTCGACATTTTCTGGAAGAGACGGAAGGAACATTTATGGGCATGCTTGATGAGATATAATGGCCATTCTGGGAAAAAGAAAATCATATGCTTCATACCTACAAAATCACCCTATATTTAATTTAAAAAATTAAGATAAAATGTGTATCTTTACAGGCATCCCTCTGATTATGTTAAAGGTTAGTTGCGTATCCTTTACAGGACGTTTGAGAACCAGCTCTAACAGCTCCTGGCTGTTGTGTGGGATTTCAAGGCAAATTTACGTCCAGTAGTTTGCCATTGCTTCCTGGACGGTCGGCTTTCTTGATCCCAGTGTCGAAACCAACGCAAGGCGCATGGCCCGCAGCTGGGATCGAACCCGGCATCCTGGCATTACGAAGCGTTCGCATCGACTTAGCCACACAGCGGACTCTGATAATGTACAAACCACATAATTAATGTTTTAGAACTTCAGGCTTTAATTTGTGGGGGAAATAAATAATACACGTTTAATTTCCAAATACTGATCTAGCAATTGACAGCAAATAACGGTTACCTGTGTCTCAATTATTTAAGTAGCTAGCCAATTGAAAACAACTTGTGCTTCAGGTTAGATCAAAATTATCATTATCATCATCTCATAATAATCTTAAAGAAATGTAGATGTGTAGAAGAATATGTCATATTTCATGGAAAAGAAAACAGTTCAATAAAGAAGTTCTGGAAAGACTACGAATAAAAAGAAAATTACTGCAAGGAATATAAAAAGAGACAAATTTCAAATCTCTGGCCAAACTGAACTACATAACACGCTTTAAAAAATACTGGAGGAAAAAGTCGAGAGCAAGAGAACAAGCGGTAGACAACATTACAAGTGGAAAGACAACACCAAGAGTTGAGACTGACAGCAGACTGAGAGAGTGTACAATCATGATTATGATGAGCGAACGAACGAGCGAACAAATAAAGTGATAATGCACACTCAGACCAACAGGGTACCAGGCAATGTTGTATAGCCGGATCCCATATCGAGTGATGATTGGACTTTAAAAAAAAAGAGTCTAACATCAAATGCCTAATTCTCCACTCGAGTGGAAGCGGTCCTTTACTTCCTTGTTGTTGTTGGTGTTGTTTCACCCTTTGGCTCAATGCTATGTAGTGGAACTTACATGTTCTGTTCCTCCGTACAGGGATTTCTGCTTGTCTGGTCTCTGAGGGAGTAGCGTTCTTCTAGTCTCGCTGAGTTTTAGGCGACAGTTTCGTAGGGGTAGTCACATAGCTGGAGCTCTGGGGTGTGTTTTTGGCTGGATTCTGTTAAGATGCTTATGGGATGGAATATGCTGTGTTCTGTGTCTGAAGATGGTGGCTTGGTCCCTCCTTGTTAGATGGTTGATGTTGTCGTTAGGATCAGGAACGGTCATATGTCTGCAAACCTCTATTCAAGTACCTCCCATTGTCCATAAGTTGAACCAAGTCTTTTTGTTGATAGCCTTTATAAGTGCTTTTACTGTCTGTGTGCCAGCCGCTGAGGGTGGTTGTTCTTGTGGGGCTCCTTTATTAGACCATCTGTCAACCCTGTCATTACCTGGTGTGCTACAGTGGCCTGGAATCCACTGTAAGTTGTGCTTTTTGTATTTGACTACTTTTGCCACGACAATACCACAACTACTCTACAAGGCACCTTGCGTCATATTTTATAATGACTGTTCCGGATGTTCGTACCGATAAACTTGATATTTTTAACTGATTGATGCTACAATATCACAATGTCGACTCTAAACTTGTTAGGTTTAAGCATATCACATCTTGCCACACTCAATCCTCCATGAGACATTCGAAGGACAGACAGAAGAGACCGACTGGATCTTGGGATCTAGTAATAATGACAGGCTGTTGGACTTCTTCACTTGATGTCAGAAAGAGTTAAATGCGAGGTAGAAAGGAAAATGGGGCTTACGAGTGAGAAACAAGGGGGGGGGGGGGGGGGGGGTGGCAGGACTTCTGATTCCTAGAGGCTCGCCGCAGATAGGAAGGCCGTGGGTTCGCTCCCTGGCGGAGCCAAACTTTTTTTCTATAATAACCTTGACTCCCAGGTCGATCCAGCCTTGAGTGGGTACCGGGTACAGTCAATGGCAGTAAAGGTGGCCGGCGTGATGCTGACCACATCACCCATCTTGAGACGATTGGTCTTTAAAAAAATAAGTCTAGCCCTATATGCCTTATACGCCTAAAGGCGTGGAAAAGGGACCTTTACTTTACTTTTCCTATAGGACAAAAAAGTAAAACAGAATTAATCAATTAATTATGACAGGCAGGCATCTATAGAAACAGAAAAGAAAAAACAAATCTTACCTTAGTGGTATCAGATTCAGTGATAAACAATGTATATCTTTTTAAATGACTGTTCAGATCTATGAATGTACGTTCATAAATGTTTGCAAGGAAGACAACGTTGGTAAGCGTACAAATTTTTCTTCCGTCAGATGCCACTTTTATTTGTCCTGAGAGGCTCGAATCTTGGTGTCCCTCTAGTTTCAATGTCTCTATTGTCTGATAGGTTCTCGGGTTGAAACTACTTGCTTTAGTTTCTGTCAACGTCGTTTAATACCTGCAAAAATCCACTCTTCGTTAGTAAAGAATCTGTTCAGAAATTATATGAACAAAAAAAGATAATTATGCAGAATTATGTAAAAAAAAACAATACTTAAGATTTAGACTATAAGCATACTGTATTATTGTTGTGAACTGTTACAGTTGCACGCTCTTACATAATAACTTTTAGAATAAGGGCAAACGTTTTCTTACGCGTTAAATTCCATTCACAGAAAACAAAACAGCAAGATATAGTCCAGGAAAGGAATGAAATACATATGATGCTACTGTGTTAATTTCTTGCTATGGCAAACCTGGTACCTCTCACAATGTTGCCTGTTTTAGTAAAATCTGGTGCCGTGTCTTAAATAGACGCGGCTGCAATGAAATATCATCACTGGTTTGTGTGTGTGTGTGTGTGTGTGTGTGTGCGAGTGTGTGTGCCTTCTAGTAGTCTATCTATCTATCTATCTATCTATCTATCTATCTATCTATCTATCTATCTATCTATCTATCTATCTATCTATCTATCTATCTATCTATCTATCTATCTATCTATCTATCTATCTATCTATCTATCTATCTATCTATCTATCTATCTATCTATCTATCTATCTATCTATCTATCTATCTATCTATCTATCTATCTATCTATCTATCTATCTATCTATCTATCTATCTATCTATCTATCTATCTATCTATCTATCTATCTATCTATCTATCTATCTATCTATCTATCTTATCTATCTATCTATCTATCTATCTATCTATCTATCTATCTATCTATCTATCTATCTATCTATCTATCTATCTATCTATCTATCTATCTATCTATCTATCTATCTATCTATCTATCTATCTATCTATCTATCTATCTATCTATCTATCTATCTATCTATCTATCTATCTATCTATCTATCTATCTATCTATCTATCTATCTATCTATCTATCTATCTATCTATCTATCTATCTATCTATCTATCTATCTATCTATCTATCTATCTATCTATCTATCTATCTATCTATCTATCTATCTATCTATCTATCTATCTATCTATCTATCTATCTATCTATCTATCTATCTATCTATCTATCTATCTATCTATCTATCTATCTATCTATCTATCTATTGTCTTCTTCACTTTTACCGGGTTGCAACCCAGTGTCGTGGTTTAAAATATTTATTTTGTGCCTCTCACGTGATTTGAGTGACAGTTTTCTGGATCTTCTGGCCGTATTCAGCTACTCCATCTATCCATTTTTTCCTGGGTCTTTCTCTAGTCTTTCTTCCCGATGTTCTACTGTAAAAGGCCTTATAGGCAATCTGATCCGGTTACATACTTACTAAATGGACAACAACTTCATTCTCTGTCTTTTAAAATGTTCCATGCATGCTCTTGTTCCAACTTTGTCTCTAATGCTGACGTTTGTGACTCTGTCTCTTCTTGTATTGTTGGTGACTCTTCGGAGACATCGCATTTAACACGTAGTTATTTTTTGCATATGTGATTTGTTCATTGTCCACGTTTGGCACTGATAACATAACGTAGGGATGAAAATGCTGTTGATCATCCGTTGTTTGGCTGGTAACGAGATCTTTGGATGACGAAGAAGTGGGGCCAGTTGGTAGTTGACTGCACTGGCTTTTTGAACTCTAGCCTGTGTCTCTTTATCGAGTCTTCCATCTTCTGTAAATATGCATCCTAAGTACTTGAATTCTTGAACTTG
>CAJHNH020003908.1:0-50000 GCA_905116865.2 Candidula unifasciata
GAAAGAAAGAAAGGGACAAATTCCCTAAAGGCTAAAAGGCAGGGAACCCCAAATACCACTCTTAGTAAAAGACAAAACGTGCAAAACAAAATTCCACCAGAGCCTAAAGACGGAACGGCGCCCAAAAAAAAAATTTCCCACAAAATTAAAAAAAGACGGAACAGGGGGCAAACACATATCCATACACAGGACTAAAGAGGGAACATGCGACACAAAAAATCCCTCACAAGACAAAAAGACAAACTACGAACACAATACCCTAGCGAGACATAAAGAGAAACAGTCGACAACAATATCCACTACACAGAGACATAAAGACGTCAAACAGTGCGACACCGCAATATCCACTCACAGAGAGATAATACGGAAGTTCGACCACAATTCCACTACACAGAGCATAGGCAGAACAGTGTGACACACAATATACACTACACGTATACATAAAGAGGACAGTGCGACACACAATATCCACTACACAGAGACTGAAAAGGTAACAGTGGCGACACCAATTCCCTACACAGAGAATAAAGACAGACAGTGTGACACACAATGATCCACTACACGAGACATAAGAGGAAACCAGTGCGACACTCCTATCCACTACACAGAGACATAAAGACAGGACAGGGCGACACACAATATCCGCTACCACAGAGACATTAAAGACAGAGACCTAAAGACGAAACAGTGCAACACACACAGAGAAATATATCCGCTACACAGAGACATAAAAGAGGAACAGTGCGGGACACACATATGCACTACACAGAGACATAAAGACGGAAACAGTCCGACACACACAATATCCGCTACACAGAGACATAAAGACGGAACAGTGCGACACACACAATATCCGCTACACAGAGACATAAAGAGGGAACAGTGCGACACACAATATCCACTACACAGAGACATAGAGACGGAACAGTGCGACACACACAATATCCACTACACAGAGACATAAAGACAGAACATTGCGACACACACAATATCCACTACACAGAGACATAAAGACGGAACAGTGCGACACACACAATATCCGCTATACAGAGACATAAAGAGGGAACAGTGCGACACACAATATCCACTACACAGAGACATAAAGACGCAACAGTGCGACACACACAATATCCACTACACAGAGACATAAAGACGGAACAGTGCGACACACAATATCCACTTCACTTAGAGAAAGACGGAACAGTGCGACACACAATATCCACTTCACTTAGAGAAAGACGGAACAGTGCGACACACAATATCCACTACACAGAGAGATAAAGAGGGAACAGTGCGACACACAATATCCACTACACAGAGAGATAAAGAGAGAACAGTGCGACACACAATATCCACTACACAGAGAGATAAAGACGGAACAGTGCGACACACAATATCCACTACACTTAGTGAAAGACAGAACAGTGCGACACACAATATCCACTACACAGAGCCATAAAGACGGAACAGTGCGACACACACAATATCCACTAAACTTAGAGAAAGACGGAACAGTGGGACACACACAATATCCACTACACAGAGACATAAAGACGGAACAGTGCGACACACACAATATCCACTACACAGCGACATAAAGACGAAACAGTACGACACACAATATCCACTAGACAGAGACATAAAGACGAAACATTGCGACACACAATATCCACTACACAGAGACATAAAGAGGCAACAGTGCGACACACAATATCCACTACACAGAGAGATAAAGACGGAACAGTGCGACACACAATATCCACTACACAGAGACATAGAGACAGAACAGTGTGACACACAATATCCACTACACAGAGACATGAAAAGGGAACAGTGCGACACACAATATCCACTACACAGAGACATGAAAAGGGAACAGTGCGACACACAATATCCACTACACAGAGACATAAATACAGAACAGTGTGACACACAATATCCACTACACAGAGACATAAAGAGGGAACAGTGCGACACACAATATCCACTACACAGAGACATAAAGAGGGAACAGTGCGACACACAATATCCGCTACACAGAGACATAAAGAGGGAACAGTGCGACACACAATATCCACTACACGGAGACATAAAGACGGAACAGTGCGACACACACAATATCCACTACACCGAGACATAAAGACGGAACAGTGCGACACACACAATATCCACTACACAGAGACATAAAGACGGAACAGTGCAACACACACAATATCCGCTACACAGAGACATAAAGAGGGAACAGTGCGACACACAATATGCACTACACAGAGACATAAAGACGGAACAGTCCGACACACACAATATCCGCTACACAGAGACATAAAGACGGAACAGTGCGACACACACAATATCCGCTACACAGAGACATAAAGAGGGAACAGTGCGACACACAATATCCACTACACAGAGACATAATGACGGAACAGTGCGACACACACAATATCCACTACACAGAGACATAAAGACAGAACATTGCGACACACACAATATCCACTACACAGAGACATAAAGACGGAACAGTGCGACACACACAATATCCGCTACACAGAGACATAAAGAGGGAACAGTGCGACACACAATATCCACTACACAGAGACATAAAGACGCAACAGTGCGACACACACAATATCCACTACACAGAGACATAAAGACGGAACAGTGCGACACACAATATCCACTTCACTCAGAGAAAGACGGAACAGTGCGACACACAATATCCACTTCACTTAGAGAAAGACGGAACATTGCGACACACAATATCCACTACACAGAGAGATAAAGAGAGAACAGTGCGACACACAATATCCACTACACAGAGAGATAAAGACGGAACAGTGCGACACACAATATCCACTACACTTAGTGAAAGACGGAACAGTGCGACACACACAGGATCCACTACACAGAGAGAAAAAGAGTTAATCTCAAAGCAATGTAAATGATGTGAGAATGATTCTTCGAGTGAATGACAAGAGCGTAAGAGAGAGAGAGAGGGAGAGAGAGAAAGGGGGGGGGAGAGAGAGAGAGAGAGAGAGAGAGAGAGAGAGAGAGAGAGAGAGAGAGAGAGAGAGAGAGAGAGAGGAAGCAGACAGAAATTGAGGGAAATTGAAAGAAGCGGTATGAATGTTTTGCTGTACACATGTATGTCGTGTAAATACAATGCCTTGCCGCATTTAAAAAAAAAATTATCAATAAGTGCTACCAGGAAAGTGACAAATGCATATTAAAACATAATTTGCAGAAATGTTATTATATTTGTTTAATGTTCCTTGCCTACAGGGAAGGAAATTTTTTTGCTTTTAAAGAATCTCAAAACAATGTATGAAATAAGAATGATCCTTCTAGCAAATGACAAGATAGAAACAGAGAGAAGGAGGAAGCAGACAGAAAGAGATGGAAAGGGAAAGAAGTGGAACGAAGTTTCTGCAAATATGCATGTCCTGTAAATAGAATGCCTTTGTTGTACAACACACGGTGTCATGTACATTAGAAATATGTAACTAAAGTATTATTCCAATTACAGGTTTAAGAAAAAAAAATAATAATTGAAAAGAAGTATTAAGCTGAGATGCCAGGCACATTCGATTCAACAAATCCTTTCCAGTACAGCCCATTAAGTAATCAAGCTTAGGTTTAAAGCCGGGCTTTTATCTGAAGTGAATATCACACATTTGAACCAGCGAAGGAAACCTTCTTTTGCAGAGTAATAAAACTTTCATGGTGCGAACTTGTGAATAGTTGGCTGTCTCTACCTTTAGTCACCCTGTTATCGAGATTTTCGGACCGTTCGGGTCACGATCTGACTGACCGGAGTCAAAAGGTCAGCGGTAGAGAAGATCACACATTCCCGTGAATTGGTTGTTTTCCAGTTGAAGAGTGTTAACGAGTATAGGCAGACCAGTGGATGCCCTAGTTACGTAGCATTATATCATACGACGTAATTGAAAACGTAGCATTATATCATACGACGTAATTGAAAACGTAGCATTATATCATACGACGTAATTGAAAACGTAGCATTATATCATACGACGTAATTAAAAACGTAGCATTATATCATACGACGTAATTGAAAACGTAGCATTATATCATACGACGTAATTGAAAAAGTGGAGCTCGGATGAAAAAAAAATACGCACAAATATATCACCAGCATCAAAAATAAAAGGCCCACACCTTTCCTCTCGCCCTCCCCAGTCTTTTTTCTTCCTCCCTTTCTCATTCTCTGTCAAATGCTGGTGAGATGTGAGGTCAGTTTGAATATACATCATTATCACCACCCTAATTTGTTTTGTTTTTTTGTCTGTAAAAAATGTATAAACGATGTAACCATATCATCATCACCACCAACATAACATGGTACCAACACCACCAACATAACAGGGTACCAACACCACCAACATAACAGGGTACCAACACCACCAACATAACAGGGTATCAACACCAACAACATAACAGGGTACCAACACCACCAACCAGGGTACCAACACCACCAACATAACAGGGTACAAAAACCACCAACATAACACGGTACCAACACCAACAACATAACAGGGTACCAGCACCACCAACATAACAGGGTACCAACACCACCAACATAACAGGGTACCAACACCAACAACATAACAGGGTACCAACACCACCAACATAACAGGGTACCAACACCACCAACATAACATTGTACCAACACCACCAACATAACAGGGTACCAGCACGACCAACATAACAGGGTACCAACACCACCAACATAACAGGGTACCAACACCACCAACATAACATGGTACAAACACCACCAACATAACAGGGTACCAACACCACCAACATAACAGTGTACCAACACCACCAACATAACAGGGTACAAACACCACCAACCTAACAGGGTACCAACACCAACAACAAAGAATCATTAATGGTTTCTCCTTTCCCTTCCCGCTGTCTATTTCTGTCTCCTGCTTTGTTCTCCTCTCTTTCAAAAAATAGGTAACAGGGCATCATTTTTTACCATTTTATATTTTTTGCTTTTGTAAATGTAAATAAAATATTGTCAACGATGTTTACCAATTGACGTTTTAAAAACAAAAAGGAATTTTTTTTAGTTATTTGAAGCCCCGCCCTGACTCTTGCGGGGGGGGGGGGGCGCAGTATAACCAGGCCATAAATATGACCTAATGACTGAACACAGTTTCTGAGACCTCTTCACGGTGATCCTCATCCACATGGTGGCACATTGTGTCATCGGGTGTTTATCGCTTGTGTGATGTCCTGGTGGGGTAGAAACTCAGTCAGTGGCAATTTGCATTAAAAGCTTTCCATGAGGGATCCAATTTTTCGATATTTCAAGCCCTACCCTGGCTTTTCCCGAGGGCTCTGAATAAAGCTGAGCCACTGTTGTGGCCATGATGGCTGAAAAGGGTTTCTGGGATCTCTCCACGGGGGAACCTCATCCGCATGGTGGCACTTTGTGTCACCGGGTGTTTATCGCTTGTGTGATGTCTAGGTGGGGTACAACTTACATCTTCTTATATAATTAAAAATGTTAATTTTTCGTGTTTACTTTAAGCATTCCGTCTGTCACGTCGGTGACTGGTGTTCAATTCCCCGCTGAGTGATATAAAAATTGTTTTGCCCTTAACGTTGTGTTGTGGTTAACGGCTAGGTTGCGATATATTTCGCTCCATCCGATTTCGGCACAGTCCCAATTAGGCTTTCTGCGACACTTCACTTGATCAGAAACTATTCGTTTATGACAGACACTGTTTACTAAGACAGCTTGAAGTTCATTTTAGTTTAGGTGGTCAATTATAAATGGTCCCTCTTCAAAAGGTGACGGGTGCGAGTTTTTATTTCCGCTTTTCGTGAGTATCGTGTGCTTTTTTTTTACTGTGGGTTCAATAACTGGTAAGGTGATGAAGTTTTTTTCTCCTCTAATGTCGAGGGCACAATTAAACTAAACAGTCCATGGCGACAGCACTAGCCATGCGGCGCTAAAGCCTCTGGCAAAACTGACCTACAAAGACAGTAAAGACAGTTTTATAATCTGTTGTTGTGAAGGTGGTGGTGGTAGTGGTAGCAGTATTACTGGTACTCCACTGGTAATGTGGTAGCTGTTACACCGTTTACATTTACTTCTCAGTTACAAATTAAGCAACCCATTTTAGTCTGGGTGTACATGGATGCCAAGCTCAATTGAATTACTATACTTCGCCAGGTGATGACTTTCCAATCCTTTAGAGAGGAGTGTATGATTGGGGTTGGGGGAGAGGCGCAAAAGGTGGTGGGCGTTGATGACATACACTGTTAACTGGGGGAGCTTAAAACATTATTTTAAATTTCTTATTTCTTAACTTTTTAGATTTAATAATTTTGTCAGGTGAGGATTTTCCGATTCTTCTGAGAGGAAGATATGATTGGGGGAAGGGGGAGTGTGTGTGTGTGTGACGACAGACACTGTTAGCTGAGAGAGCTTAAAACATTATTTTAAAGTTCTCATTTCTTAAAATATTTATATTTTAATACCACTTCCCCGGCTATTCTCTCTCTTTTTGTGTGTGTGTGTGTGTGTGTGTGCGCGAATTGATTGGTCATTTTGGGTATATTAGTCAGTTGTTTTTATTTTAACTTTTATTTGTTTCAAGACCAAAAGATGCTTTAGCATGCGATAAAAAAAATAATCATTTTTTTACTCTAATAATGTTCTAGAGTCGGCATACCAGACTCTCTCTGCATCTGTGCAATGACTGATATTACCCTTATTAGTCACGTGCCCCTTTTTTTTTCGACAGACTCAGCCACAGCAACGCGTGGCCGGGTACTGCTAGTACATAAATACATTTGATTTCTTTACAATAGCACACCAAACCTCACAAGCCGTGTAGGCGGAAGCTGACAATTGTCTTTGCTAAGTAGAGGGAGAAAGATGGAGAGGCCACCTAAATTGTATGACTTGTGAAATAAAACACCTAAATATTGTTCTTAGGTCTGGCCCAGAATGCAGCAATAGCTATCAAAAGTGCCACGACCCTAGGCTCACTGGCGCATCACAGCTACACACTGATGTGTCAGCGTAGCCTTGGCAGCAAAGACTTCTCTTCCGCCTTTCACTTTCTGCATGAACAAGACAAACATTAGCTAGTTACTTGGCAGACCAACATCTCAGACACAAGACAAACATTAGCTGGTTACTTGGCAGGCCAACGTCTCAGACACAAGACAAACATTAGCTGGTTACTTGGCAGGCCAACGTCTCAGACACAAGACAAACATTAGCTAGTTACTTGGCAGGCCATCATCTCAGACACAAGACACACATTAGCTGGTTACTTGGCAGGCCAACGTCTCAGACACAAGACAAACATTAGCTAGTTACTTGGCAGGCCATCATCTCAGACACAAGACACACATTAGCTGGTTACTTGGCAGGCCTACATCTCAGACACAAGACAAACAGTAGCTGGTTACTTGGCAGGTCCACGTCTCAGACACAAGACAAACAGTAGCTGGTTACTTGGCAGGTCCACGTCTCAGACACAAGACAAACATTAGCTGGTTACTTGGCAGGCCTACGTCTCAGACACAAGACAAACATTAGCTGGTTACTTGGCAGGCCCACATCTCAGACACAAGACAAACAGTAGCTGGTTACTTGGCAGGTCCACGTCTCAGACACAAGACAAACAGTAGCTGGTTACTTGGCAGGTCCACGTCTCAGACACAAGACAAACAGTAGCTGGTTACTTGGCAGGCCTACGTCTCAGACACAAGACAAACATTAGCTGGTTACTTGGCAGGCCCACATCTTAGACACAAGACAAACAGTAGCTGGTTACTTGGCAGGTCCACGTCTCAGACACAAGACAAACATTAGCTGGTTACTTGGCAGGCCCACATCTCAGACACAAGACAAACAGTAGCTGGTTATTTGGCAGGCCCACATCTCAGACACAAGACAAACATTAGCTGGTTACTTGACAGGCCCACATCTCAGACACAAGACAAACATTAGCTGGTTACTTGGCAGGCCCACATCTCAGACACAAGACAAACATTAGCTGGTTACTTGACAGGCCCACATCTCAGACACAAGACAAACATTAGCTGGTTACTTGGCAGGTCTACATCTCAGACACAAGACAAACAGTAGCTGGTTATTTGGCAGGCCCACATCTCAGACACAAGACAAACATTAGCTGGTTACTTGGCAGGCCCACATCTCAGACACAAGACAAACAGTAGCTGGTTACTTGGCAGGTCTACATCTCAGACACAAGACAAACATTAGCTGGTTACTTGGCACGCCCACATCTCAGACACAAGACAAACAGTAGCTGGTTACTTGACAGGCCCACATCTTAGACACAAGACAAACAGTAGCTGGTTACTTGGCAGGCCCACATCTCAGATACAAGACAAACATTAGCTGGTTACTTGGTAGGCCTACATTTAAGACACAATCTAATCTATACTGTCTCATACAAAGAACAATATTTAGAAGTCCGCTTCATAAACGACACTAGATCTGCACGTTTACACGAATGAGACAAATAGTCAGGAATTGACTTGATGAAAAGAGAAAGATATAGACATGATGTAGAAACAAATTTATTGTTTTTATTCTTTAGTACTTGACCTTCATTGCTGCAGATATCACTCGCCCCCACTGATCTTCCTAACTGCATTCTCTTTCCAGTTGCTGACTCCAGGTTTTTGCAGGTCTGCCAGAATAGTATCTTTCTAGTGTCTTCTCTGTCTCTTTTGGTCTACTCGCATTGAACTCCTTTGTGTAGACAGTTGTTGTCTCTGTGTTATCTGGCCTTTGTCTGTACATGCGCCAGTCGTTACATAATGTTTTATTTGGCGCCATGATTCCAGTAATTTCAAGTAAAGTCACGCAAGTGCTTCATCGCGCATATACTACGAGTCTGCTATTCCTACTGACCAAAAAACCCTCCATGGTGATGTGGTCAAACTTTACTTTCCAGGGCTTTACCTGGCGCTCATTAGAGGCTAGGCCAGTAATTAGAGATGATTTAAACGCATTAAACATTTCACTCTTGCTTCTCACTCTCCATTCTTTGCCATTTCTCATCTTTGTCGAAAATAAGCAGACGACATCCTTCTTGTATCTGACTCCGCTTAGTGTGTCGCGTCCACTTAAACAAGCGGTTCTCAACATGTGGGTTGCAACCCCTTTGTGGGTCGAACGACCCTTTCAGTGGATCTTCTGAAACCATTGGAAAACATAAATTCACCTAAGTTATAAAGCAGCAACGACAATAATTTTATGGCTGGGGTCAGCACAACATAAGGAACTGCATTAAAGGTCGCGACATTAGGACGACAGAGAACCCCTGACTTAACAGGTCTGTATTATCTGTCGTTGCCTAGGAACATGCGTGAGAGTCAGTGTGTTGCGTATTTTAACATTTCTGTAATAACTGAAAAATTACCTGCTAGCAAGGACTCCAACAGTTTTCACACCTTCAATAAATCACAAGCGTAGAAACACCATACCTAGTCACTTTGCATTGCATAAAGTCTCCTGAAATATTCTCACAAACCTAAACAACAAACCCCAACAAACAAACCTTTGCAACAAACCTTGACAACTGTTTGGATTATCGCAGAGGTACGCATCTCCACAGAAGCCACAAAATGGCGTCCAGACTCCTCATGCTCACGTAAACCAGCTACCTGATCAGCTGGTGCTCGCCCTGCATACACGCGTTATCTGTCTGTGACGTCTCGCTTTGCCTTCCTTACTTCCTGATTTATGATACCTGAAATTTCCTACTCTTCTGCTCTGCTATCAAACTGTTTGAAAAATAAAACGATCGGAGCCTTGAAACTGGAATGCTACAGAAGAAGAAAAACAATCTTTGAGAGATCAATATTAAAGGTGTGGACGGTGTGACGTAGCTACCTGACCTATAGACAACAATTAGAAAAACAATCGTTGAGAGATCGATATTTAAGGTGTGGAGGGTGTGACCTCGTTACTTGACTGTTATAGACAACAAGAAGAAAAAACAATCGTTGAGAGATGGATATTTAAGGTGTGGACGGTGTGACGTTGCTACTTGACTGTTATAGACAACAACAACAACAAAACCGGCCTCTGTCGGAGACCGATATCTATGTTTTGGATGACATGCTCTGCTGAAAAAATTGTTGCTATTAAGATTCTACTGCTGTTTTAGCGGCCTTTTCACAAATAAACAGAGGGACACCCTTAAGACCGTATAAATATCATGTGTGTATATATATATATATATCAATGTTTCTGTGCTTGTTTATTACCTATAGACTCCGAAACTACTAAACCGATTTAGCTGAAATTTTCAGCATGTGTTTATTTCGAAACGGGAATTCTACATGTCATTGTTTGAAAAAGGTGGCGAAATTTGTTAGGAAAATATTGTCATTTTACTGACATTAAATTAAAGCCACGTTTGTAAATGCAGAGTAGTTGGAACGCACGACTAACACCATTCGCTGGCGTGGTACAAAGAACAAGACAATCTTTATATCTGAGCAGGCAATGATTACGACATTAACCATATTAGACACGATTTCTATTTTTTTTTTTTTTTTCAAACAACATTTGATGAGTTATAGAGTAGTCGGTGGATTCGATTGATATCGAATCTATCTCTGTCTGCTAGGCCAATGATTTCCACATTGACCGTGTTAGACACGTGCGATTTCTATTGTTGCGCTGTTTTTAATATTACTTTAAGTTTATATCTTTGATATCTGTCTATGAGAAAACAATTGCCTGCGGTTTTGAGTTGTGTTAGAATCGGGACACTGTAGTCAGGACACAAATCTCAAATAGTTTTGTTCTCTTTTCGTTGCACAGAAAGAGTGGTTGGTTGGCCTAATGGTCAACCCGGGGGCAATACTTATAATTTCGTTTCAAACTATCCGATTGCATGGTTACGCTGAATTTTCGTAGATTTCCATTTATTTCGTCTGAAATTAGGCTGTGTTGTTTACATAGCATTAATTTCGTAATTATGGTGTATTTTTTATGTTTTCGTTGCTTTTAAATTTTTTTCTTCCAACTACTTCGAAGAGGGAAAGAGTCGTCGGTGAATTGGGGAAAGGTGGTGGGGGGGGGGGGAGAGGCAGGGGTGTAGCATAAACTGTTAACTGAGAGAGCTTTAATTCACAATAACTGCCTTACCCACTCAAAGTATTAGTAGTTGTGGTTAGGCGGTTACACGCTAGTGCTGTCATGCCGAAGTCCACCGGTAAGGTGATGGCGTTTTTCTGTCGGGGAGCGAAATAATACATCCTAACCTGACCGGTCCGTGGCGATAGCACTAGCCATGCGGTGCCAAATTCTATGGCTCACGACTCCCTGTCTACTCTGATGGTAAAAGAGATAACAGTGATATTATTTTAGTTACTGTGGTGGTGCTGGTAGTAGTTGTACTTGTACTTAAAGGATGGTATAGTAAAAATGACACTAGCCGCATTTACTACTCATTACAATTTCTGCTCCCAATTTTAGTCCGGATAAACACGAGAACACGACACACACACATCGTGATTGTAACTGATTCAGAAATCATGCTGAGGAAGATCAGAACAGGTATGCTTCATGCAGAGTGGCATGCTTCGCTGCGGAGGACACGAGTGAAGAGTATTGTCTGGATTTTTTCACCGGGTCACGCTGGTGTGTTGGGAAATGAACAGGCGGACAGACTGGCTGGCTCTGCGCAACTTGGTGGAATACTGATACATGAGAAGGCAAACTTGGTTAGTGCCTTGTGGGAGAGCGTGTACACTTCGGAGGAGCAGATGGTTCACCACAGTCTGGTGAGATTGATGCAGCTGGGAGTGACGAGAGGTTTTGGCAGATGCTCGAGGCTCAGAGGAAAGGCAAGACGGACGTTTAATCAGAACGCTACTGGCACCATTAGTATCATAATTCTTCGCTGGCTGCTGAAGATGGGGACGGAGCGCTTATGGGAATGCCCCGAGTGCTGTGAGGTCGGTTCTTGAATCAAATAAAATCAAATCAATCAAGTTTTTGTCTTTAAAAAAAGAGAAACAATAGTTTTATCTGTGAATGAAAGAATAAACCCACAATCAGAGTAGCATAAAAAAGTTTAATAAATTCTTATAAAGTTTTGACTGCGTACATTGAGGTTTTCTCAGAAGAGATTAGGCACGTGTGGCTAGATACATGTAGCCCACCATGGATGTAAGTTCCTCTGAAGATGGAGTTGACGTCATGGTAAGTCATCACTTCTTTAATTAGTGTTATTTTCAGATTCCATCACAGCCTTTTTTTTTTTTAACCTTTTTTTTTTTTTTTAAACTTTTTTTGAGATTTTTTTTATGCATTTTTGAAAAATATCAGTTGTAGCTGCTTTTACTTCATGTATGATGAAATTTCTAGGCGACGCTGGCATTCGTTCATACAACTGGTTTGTTCGCTCTGAAAAAAAAATGAAGAATCTGAAAATTAGTATTTAGGTAACTATGGAACTATCAATTCCGATTTCCGATTCCTTTTAAGAAAAGGACGCACACAACTAAATGTATGCGTACATGCACTCGAGTATGCGTACACGCAGACAACACTACATGTTTGCACGTCCTTTCCTACTCATCCGTGTATGCATACCTATTTGACCTTCCGTACACATGCATACTCTTTCATATGCGTCTTGCAACGCCTACCAAAATGCACTTACATTCATGAAAAACATGTACATCCACACGTAAGGACGCTCACACTTCCATGTCTTGTATGTTATTTGGCGTCGCTATGTCTGTAATATCGTCTGGTCGTGTCACTTTTTAAGGTATGTCCCGTTCCCGGTATGTGACCTGTCCGGTACTGTCTTATCATGTTCTGGTGGATGGTGTGTGTTGATGACGTTCCTGCTGGCGTACACACATCATTCCATTTATACTCATTAATTAACAGCCATGTAACAACATAATCTATGAGTGCACTGTCATTCACACACACACAAATATATAAATATACACTCTCCCATATATATATATATATATATATATATACATACATACATACACTCATACACACACATACATGCATACACATATACATTTCTATATCCATGTAATCGTTCATCTGTACCTTTCGAACATCTATATTCCCACTTTCCTATCTATATGTGACCCCTTACCATTTGCCTACATACATCTTGTCTTATGTATCCATCCCTTACATAAATGCACTCATACTACACGCACTCATCCTTGTGTATCCACACATGCTCACATCTATGCACCCATCATTCTTACGCTAGGGTGTCCGGAGTCACCATCTGATCTGTTCCTTCTGCGTTCACACAATTGGCCATATTTATGGCCTGCCTATATTGGGGCCCCTGGCAAAAGCCAGGGTGGGGCTTCAAAAAACAAAAAATGTCGTCCTAAAAAGGACAAAACTGGATACACAATCCACACAAAAATAATTAATTGCATTATCTGTGTGTTTTAGTTGGGTTCTTTA
Source organism: Candidula unifasciata (assembly GCA_905116865.2). Classification (NCBI taxonomy): domain Eukaryota; kingdom Metazoa; phylum Mollusca; class Gastropoda; order Stylommatophora; family Geomitridae; genus Candidula; species Candidula unifasciata. The sequence continues at coordinate 13,502 of CAJHNH020003908.1, forward strand.
AGGTTGTTGTATGCATCTCTGCCTTTAGTGCTCCACTGCTATTGGAGTTTCCCCATTTTAATTATATGTCTTTTGATTATGCTAGTCCTTTAAGTTTTTCCGAGTCCTACATCTACTAAAACATCACATTTAGTTCCTTTTTTGGCTGCTTTGTCATCTTTTTCATTGCCTATTACACCCGAATGTGCTGGTACCCATGCAATGGTGACTTTGCATACTTTATTCTTGAGTTGGGTTGTTAGGTTTAAGATCGTTTCTTTAATATCTGGTCTACTGCTAGTTTTATGAGTTTTTAACGTCTGCACTGATGACAACGAATCTGTCAGTATGGCAAATATTGTTGGAGGTTTATTTATTACAATATCTAGTGCCTTTATTATGCCACCTAGTTCTGCTGTGCATACTGCCACATGATCTGTTATTTTATATTCTCTTTGCATTCCCCATTGAGAGATAATTACTGCTGCTCCTATTTCTCCTGCTTCGTTCTTAGACCCATCAGTGTGTGCAACTAGGCTGTCTGATCAGATCTGGTCTTTGTATTCTTTAGTTATTGTTTTAGCTTCAAACAGTTCAAGGCGGACTGTCACAACCCTATCAAGTACAGTCAGTGTACCACACCGTAGGTGGGGGTGTTGACGTGACATCCCAGGGTTGACACAAAGGTCAGGGCCGTGACTGGTCAAGTCCGTTCTGTGATCGCACGGCGAAACCAGCGCTCAGGATAAAGCAAGAAATACTGAACTGTGTTGTAGTAACACGATGACTGCTTTTGGGACTGAGCTGGTGAACGGGGTCAAGAGACACGAGGTAGAAGGAACAGGACATTCGGTGTGCGTCGGTCAGGAAGAGAGGACGTTTAGCAAGACAGTTGTGTTATAGTATTAGAGTTAGGATATATCTGTTAGTGACTGGATAGTTTATGTTATAGTATTAGAGTTAGGATATATCTGTTAGTGACTGGATAGTTTATGTACAGTTTTGTGTTAGGATAGGATAGTTCTTGTGTAGAGTATTTATGTCAATGTGCTGTGAGAGAGTGGCTAACCTGGACACTCTGACCCTGCACTAAGACAGAGACTGTGACAGTTTGATTGGGTCAGCGTGGCGATAGAAGAGAGCGTATCCTGCCGGGTTGTGGTTTGTACACCAGAATATTGCCTGTCGCACGTACTGGGGACGGGGCGATTGTAAAGCCCGTTCAGCCAGAGGGTCCAGGCAATAGGTGGCCACACGGCGGGAAGTCAACTGTCTATGTATTACCTGTACTTCCAATAAAGATTGTCGTGTGTGCTCTGTGTGCGTTCGGGTTCAGTGTGTGTTGTAGGTTAGTCTGTCTGTCATAGGCCTAGTTAGCGAGCCACGGACCGGCAAGGTCATACCAGAGGTTTGTGACAGATTATGGGTGCTCGTCCTATGGTAGTAGCTAGATAGGAATAGTTGTCCGCGTTAATTGTGAACCCAATGTGCTTGTCTAAATAGGAGACATAGATTAGTTCGTATGTTTAGCTGACTGATTTATTTTTCTTCAAGTTTTGTCGTTCACTATTGTAGGGCTAACGTGATTGAGTTAATCCCTTAATTTTGATGTTGCTATCGAGTAAGTTTGTGATGGCGTTGCTGAGTTAATTCTCTTAAATATTGCATCGTTGTTCGGGCCTACTCTTAATTATTGATAGCGACATCGGGGTTGGCTTGGGTCACCCGTAGCGCTATAAAGTGATAGTTTGTTATCGTTTTCGTATTTGTTCCGACTGATTGTAATTAATAATGACTAAATGTGATAGGGCTGCGTTTGCGTCGTGACAAGTTAGTGACGTATAGGAGAAATAGTTTGACGGACAGTAAAAAGTGTGAGGCAGGTTGTGTGCTGTTGAGTGGTTGCTGCCGACATCGATCAACCGAGGCCTGTCGATCTCGGTCATCATCATCATCCTCATCATCCTTTCTGTTGGAGGCCAAGAATCAAGGACTGGAGAGAAGATAAGTCTGTTTTGCTTTTGGTGTATTGTTGTGGTCTGTTCTCCAGCCCTCGAGGGTTCTACGCAGTTGTATTTGAGCCCCTGGCACCGTTCATTGTCCTTCTCATTTCTCGTCTGTCCTATTCATCATTTACGTTATTTTCGTCCATTTGTGTATTAATTTTTCTTTTGTGCACACACATCATCATCCCTCATTCGGAAATTGTAACGATTGAGTTTCGGTGACCCATCCCTTTTCTGTATCGGAACAGTCCAAATTGTTCCATAATTATTAATATTGTTGGATTGAATTTATTAATTTGCTATATTTTTTGCATTGTTTTCACTGATTTCCGGGCTTGCCACTTGTAATTTTTAGTATTTTTGTTCGTGGCAGCTACGGTATTCAGGTGATTTGTTGAGTAGTTGTAGATTTTTTTTTTTTTTTTATTTTGAAAGAAAGATCACTGTTGTTGCAACTAAGATGTCGAGTCTATCTGAGTTCATCGAGATGGCAAAACAGCATGGTCTGACTGGCGAGAAGGCGCTAGAATGGGCAGACAAGAAATATGCCGATCTTCAAGAGAGAAAAGACAGAGCTGACGAGAGAGAACTCAAGAAATTGGAACTAGAAGCCGCTAGTAAACTAAAGGAGATCGAGGCTATTAACCTAGAAAAACAGCTGGAAGCCCAAGCGGCATTAAAAGACAAAGATGTAGCCCTCAAACAACAGGAGTTATCTGCGATGGCTGAGAGAGACAGGGTACAGTTGTTGATAAAGGACAAAGAGCTAGAACACACATCTACCTTGAGACTCAAAGAGATGATATGCAATTCAGACCTAGAGAAAGAAAGGCTGGTGATGGAACTAAAGGCCAAAGAGATAGAAGCAACTAGAGATGCCGAGGTGCAGATGCGTAAGGCTGAGATAAAGGCTGCTGAACCTTCTTTCAAAAAGTACCAGGGCCTAATAAAATTTTTTACACAGGGTGATTCCATATCTGCTTGGACACAAAATTTTGAATGTATGGTTAATCACTATGAGGTCCCTTTTAAAGAGTGGTCACTCATTTACCGAAAACACCTAGGGGGTGAACCTTTGAAATTACTAGAGACAATCCCTACTGAAAAACTTGAGGATTATTACTTTGTCAGGGATAGAATTCTCCAACATTTCTCCCTAGATGAGGAATCTTACAGAAATACCTTTAAAAATTTGATTCCGAAAGCTGAACAGACATTTCTGGATTACATGTCTGAGGTGGTATCCACTTTTGACAAGTGGGTAACATCGGCGAAAGTGAACAAATCATACGATTTGTTAAAAGAGATCTTTTGATAAGAGACAAGGTGTTGTCAAGTGTCCCGAGCAGCATGAAGACGTTTTTGATTGAGCAAAAACCTGAAACAGTAAAGCAGATGGAAGATGCAGGTGCTGCATACTGGAATGCACACAGAAACATTTTTAGTTTCAATAAGGGTGCAGATGTAAGTTACGGAGCTGCAGTACAACCTGTATACAGGAAAAAGCAATATACTCACGAGAAGAAAGGAGAACACTCGAGAGAGTACAAGAGTTACAGACCTCTTAGAGATAGAGGACCAATAGTAACATGCCTGTACTGTAAGAGAGATCATGGTCAACGACAGTGGTGTGAGCAGAATCCAAAGTATGAAGATCATTTTCGTAAGAGAGAGAAAGCAATGCAGGAGAAAAATACAGTTAAATACTGGCTCGAGTGTCGACTATGTGACTCCATCGATCACTTACAAAAAGATTGCAAGATGAGAAGAAGACAACATCAGAGTGCGGCTGCAGAAATATCTGACAGTGGCAGTGATTCTGAAAGCAGGTTATCTGATGGGAGTATGGCAGATGTACCTACAGCAAATGCAGCTGAGCTGGCAAGTTTCTCTGATACATGTTGCCAGATCTGTAGAGATTTTAATGAGGATGGTAATCTAACATGTGGTCACAGCGTGATAGGAGAGGCTAATACTGTAACCAGTTTCGATGGCCAGGTGAAACTTACGAAAGGGTTGGTTAACGGCAAAGTAGCGACAATCCTGCGAGATTCTGGTACCACAGTATTAGGTATAAGAGAAAGTCTGGTGGATGAATGTGATTTGACAGGGGAACATATTATGTGTCGAACCTTTTCAGGAGCGAAAGAAAAATATAAATTGGCATGGGCAGATATAAAATCGGCTTACTGCACAGGTAGAACAAAATTTGCAGTGCTAGAAGACCCTATTGCTGATGTCATTCTGGGAAATTGTAGTAATGTGAAGGAGGTATCTGAAAGTGATATCTCAAAATGGCAGTATGATAATATAGCCTGTAGTGGTGATCCAAAAGAGCAGCATGTCAGTGCGAATGAATGCAGTGGTGAGCCAAAAGAGCAACATGTGAGTGCGAATGAATGCAGTGGTGAGTCAAAAGATCAACAATTGAGTGCGAATGAATGCAGCGAGACAAAAGAGTGTTTGCCAAATGCATTTTTCGAAATGACGACGTGGCCTACTGATGATTCAATGCTGTCAGATGACGAGGCAATATCACACGAAAGATTAATGGCAGCATACAACACTGAGACACACAGGGAAAGCAGTAAAGGTATCATAAATGGAAAACCAGGTTCAGTGATAACAACATCTGACACATCTTTTTCACTTATTAGAAAGTCCGTATTGAAAGACACAGATTACACAGGGGAAACAATAAAATATAAAATGGGAGGCAAGAAATGTGAAATGAGAATAGCTATGGTAGATGTTGAATCTCCATTTCTTTGCAGCAGAATAGAAGTACTTGCATGTAGAAAACCCCCTGCAGATGTCATCATTGCAGGAAAAGAAAATCCAAAGGGCTGTACTAGGAAAGAAATACAGGAGTGGGAAAAGATTAATTACGTGCCAGTAGTGCTAGCCCAGACCCAAGCAAAAGTAAAGAAGAAGTAAAGAACATATATGAGTGCATGGCATGTAACGGTGTGACAACATAACTGCATTGTTGTAATTAGACAGCAGTCAGTGAGAGAGAGAGTGATGTGAATGAAAGTGTATGTATGATTTTAAGATAAACACATCAACTCAAACAAACCTCTCAGAGAAAAAAAATTTAGATAATGTTTTTCTAAAGAAGTGTTCATACTCCCTTCTAAACCAACTGACAAATTAGTGGTTGAGGAGTTCCATAATAGAACTGTCATTCCTGACTCTAATGTTGTTGATACGACAGATATTCTCTTTTCTGTACAACAACACTTACCTGCAACCAAACAAATCTTTACACCTAAGATTAACCAACAAATTTCAGAAACATCTACACAGAAAGCTGAAATTGATAATGTTCTCTCTGATGTGCCAGGCAGATGTACACACATTTACCAGCATTTACTACTAATAATCAACAAACCGGTCAAAATAAAACATTCTTTGTTATTTCTGATATTGCAATGTATACTGTTGACATGCACATGTTTATTAATAATGCTTCATAGATTATCTGATGTTCAAGGAACCCAACATTTTGGATTTACTCAAAAACCCTTAAAATTCCAAATTTATCTTGAGGATCCTCCCAAAATATTGAATCTTAAAAACTCCACCAACAATAAGGAGATCCGAAGCTTACTCGACCTCATCAATCATTACAACCAATTTACCCCGAACATTATCCAAGAAACTGTATGTTTAAAAAAACTATTAAAAAGGGAGCATTCCAATACAATTGAGTTGAACCGAGAACTAGATCAGACTTTCACCAAAATCAAGACTCTTTTCTCCAGTTCCCCTATTTTAAATCTGTCTAATATCATATTACCATTTGTTCTCAGATATCATACCAGTGGTACGGCAGTTGCGGTATGTCTGATGCAGTGTGATGGCGAGATGTTACACCCGAACTGCTGTGTGAGCAGTAGGTTGTCTCCAGCCCAGGTACACTATGTTACGGCGAAACAGCAGTATCTTGCGGTGATTGTCTGTGTGACAAGACTCAATCGTTACCTCCTGGGCAGACTTTTTGTCCTACAATCAGACAACCAGCCATTGCTCGTCATTAAGTCTGGTGCCCCAAAGAACAATCGTATAACCAGATGGGCACTACCACTGCAAGATTTCCAAGTCACAACTACACACATCAAGGGCAACAGCAACAACCTGGCTGACTTATTAAGCCGGCTGTAAAACTATTGATTGCCTAGTTGTATCCTGAAACTGACAGTCTGGTAACTTCAGAAATTCACAGACTATGTGAAAAGACATTGTCTTCATATATTCATGCCTTCCTGAATGACTAGAAATTGTCTCATAACGGAAGTCTACACCAAGTTTCATAGATCCAGTTGTCAAGTAGCAGTGTATACAAGTACTGTTCTAGCCTAAAACCAGTGAACTGAACAATCGTAAAAGATTACCCAACAGGAAGATAGAGGTGATGATCATTCTAAGGACTTCAGCAGAATGGAAAATGTGATGTATGAAAGAAGAGTGTAATTGGAATAAAAGGGAATGAATGTATAGAATAGAAGTCTATGTTGTGATTGTCATATTATAAGTTAATCTTATTATGTTCATCTTTAATATAATATATGTTGTATGGATTATATATGTTTTATATGTTCTGTATGTGCTATATGTTTTATATGTTTGTTTCATGTATATTATTTGGTTTTGAATTGATAAGTTTATTCATTCAATTTCATTCGCACAATTTTTATTTGTGTATTTTTCTTATTTATTTTGATTTGTAACTATTGTGTTGGTATCTATGAAGAGTAAATCTAAATTTATTTTTCTTATTTATTTTGATTTGTAATTTATTTTTGGTATTTATTTTCTTATTTATTTTGATTTGTAATTTATTGTGTTGGTATTCATGAATGTAATTTATTTGTGTATTTTTCTTATTTATTTTGATTTGTAACCACTGTGTTGGTATTTATTATTTGTGGATTTTTCTTATTTATTTTGATTTGTATTGTGTTGGTATTTATTGAGTAATTTATTTTTATTTTTCTTATTTATTTTGATTTGTAACTATTGATGATGAGTAATTTATCGGTATTTATTTTTCTTATTTATTTTGATTTGTAACTATTGAGATGGTATTTATAAAAGGGAAATAATTTTGAGTTTGAAAATTATTTCATGTATATTTTGCTTATTTATTTCGATTTGTAATTTTTATTGTTTTGTTGGAATGAATATAGTGTAATGATTTTTGTTTGTGAAATTATTATGTATGTATTTTGCTTATTTATTTTCAGTGTAAAATTATTTGTGTGACAATCCATTTGGATTTTACAAATATATTTTCTTTTCTTTTCTTTGCTAAAGATTTTTGCTAGATCACATAAGTAATGTTAATTGTTTGATTTGCAATTATTTTTGTTTTAAAATTCTCGAATTGCAATAATAATATTCTTCGGTTTTTGAAACTTAATCTGAAATCCATTACTTTTATAAAAAGTTTCAATGAGTTTAATATTAACTGAGTGTCTTATGTGCAGGAAATATAAATGTAAAGTATATGTTAGACAATAATGCATTATGAGTAGATAGTTTTGTAAACTAGTAGACTTTAAAATAACTGACAATTTAGTTTAGCAGTAACAATGAACTTATTTTTTTTTTTTTTTTTTTTTTTTGTTCTCTTTAAATTGTTTATTGATAAATGATAGTTTAAATGAAAGTTAGATTGTACTTTTACAAGGGCATTCACATGAAGAGTTAATGATGTTGTAACTAATATTGCATATATGGAGACTACATTTGAGGAGTAGCACTATCCTTGGAGGATGGGAGTGTGTCCAACTGGCCACAGATTTGTTTACTGCCTATTTTGCACTGTGGGTCATATGGGGTGATTTGTGTCTTGGCAGGTACTGCGGATTCGCGGACACATTATACGACTGTAGGTCGGGGAGTCAGGTCATGACTCCTTTTCACAACCATGGACAAGCCTTGTGGAGATAGTCCATGACGCCCACTGTTATAAATCACGGTGTCGTTGGTTAAACGGCTTGGGAGTGTATACAGTGGCGTCTTACTTGCACAGTAAGTGAAGTAAGGTGTAATTGGGTCCCGGACGATTTGAGTGTCCACCCAAATTATTATTTATATCATTACCCATATGATTTGAAGGTGTAATGAGTAGTGACGTGTTTGTGTCAAGGGCTGATACCATTTCTACCCATTAGGGAGGAGCTTGCCCATTGAATGTATATACCCATTAAATATGTGCCAGATAGTTTGTCCTTAGGTGATTGACCCAAAAGTACATGACGTATTATTTTTTTTTAGGTAACTAAATGTTGACGATAAAATTTAAAAAGATGACTGTACGTGATGGCAGGCCATGCTTTGCTGATACTTGACTTTGTCAGGAAGTATCAGTTCAGAGGAAGGGTGAATGTCACAACCCTATCAAGTACAGTCAGTGTACCACACCGTAGGTGGGGGTGTTGACGTGACATCCCAGGGTTGACACAAAGGTCAGGGCCGTGACTGGTCAAGTCCGTTCTGTGATCGCACGGCGAAACCAGCGCTCAGGATAAAGCAAGAAATACTGAACTGTGTTGTAGTAACACGATGACTGCTTTTGGGACTGAGCTGGTGAACGGGGTCAAGAGACACGAGGTAGAAGGAACAGGACATTCGGTGTGCGTCGGTCAGGAAGAGAGGACGTTTAGGATATATCTGTTAGTGACTGGATAGTTTATGTTATAGTATTAAAGTTAGGATATATTTCTGTTAGTGACTGGATAGTTTATGTACAGTTTTGTGTTAGGATAGGATAGTTCTTGTGTAGAGTATTTATGTATATGTGCTGTGAGAGAGTGGCTAACCTGGACACTCTGACCCTGCACTAAGACAGAGACTGTGACAGTTTGATTGGGTCAGCGTGGCGATAGAAGAGAGCGTATCCTGCCGGATTGTGGTTTGTACACCAGAATATTGCCTGTCGCACGTACTGGGGACGGGGCGATTGTAAAGCCCGTTCAGCCAGAGGGTCCAGGCAATAGGTGGCCACACGGCGGGAAGTCAACTGTCTATGTATTACCTGTACTTCCAATAAAGATTGTCGTGTGTGCTCTGTGTGCGTTCGGGTTCAGTGTGTGTTGTAGGTTAGTCTGTCTGTTTAAGGGACAAACCTAACGCTTGCCTCTAGAGTCCTAGCTAAGTCTTCATTATCGTTAATTTCTAGTGCAGTGTCCCAGACTGCTGGTCTCAGTATATCTCTGATCAGTTTGTCACCTAGGTGGGTATTAATATGATGAAAAGCGTCTGAGGCCCGGGTTCTGTCATCGTTGTCATCGCATAGCTATAGGTTAACTGTTTCCTTCTGAGTTTAAGCGGTGTGATGCCTAGTGCTACCTCCATAGCCTCTCTCGATGTCCTTTTGCCAGCGCCCATGATGGAAGTCACAGCTTGGCACTGAATCCTATCAAGTTTGCATTTGCTTTTTTCTTATGCTGTTTCTTTTACTACGCTTCCGTATTACATTTTGCCTCTAACGTAAGCTCTATAAAATTGTATTAGGGTGTCCTGGTGTGCTCCCCATCCATTTGTTTAAATCAATCTGAGCATATTATAATTCTTTTTGCACTTTATTATTAGTTCATCGATGTGCTTAGCCCAGGTCATTTGCTCATCCAGAATCATTCCTATGAACTTCGTCGACCGTGTCGACTGTTTTGCGATGTTGATTTTAAATCCCCATTTTCCCATCCAATTTGCCACTTCATTTTGGCTTTTCTGTAGTCTTTTCCTAGCGCAGGGTATCTGATTATGGCTGTGGTAAATTGCACAATCGTCCGCAAATTGCGTTAGTCCTGTTTCCTTGTTCGTAATGGCTTCATCAAGGTCGTTTACTAATATACTGAACAGGGTAGGGGATATTACCGCATCCTGAGGAATTCCATTCGCCTGATCGTATGTGTGATCTTTTATTAGTTTCTAGATGGAACTACCACATTATTTTACCAAGCTATTCATCATGGAAGCCAGTCTGAACTTAAAAGAAGATTGGCTTATAAACTGTCTTCTTGTCTTATTGGCTAATAAACTGTATCTTGACTGATTGGCTAATAAACTGTATCTTGTCTGATTGGCTTATTAACTATCCAGTCTGATTGGCTAATCAACTGCATATTGTCTGGGAAGCTGACAAATCTGGCCATATCAATCACCATAGCGGATTGGAACAAAATATTAGTAGAAGGCATTGTACCAGGAAGGAGGGGCCGGGGTCAACAAACACGAAGATAGTAAATAAGTGACTCCTTGAATATGAAAGTATACGAGATGGGAGAGTTGGCGGGAGACCTAGTTTCTTTCAGGCAGACCGTGATGAGAGCGACATTCTGCAAAGGACCTGCTACATGATGATGATGTACATGTGAGAAAAAAAGTTTCATTTCTTTTCTCTTGCAGAAAAAAAATAACCACACATAAAACTCCACAAGAAGCAGCCAATGTGATTGAATTTCAGTTGCACAAAATTTCCGTTCATAAAAAAGATGACCATGAAATATCTTATTTGTGTCCACGCCTTGGATGTTACAAACCATTGGGATTATCGTAAAAGTCAAGGACCATTCTTCACGCCTTTAGGCGTATTGGGCATATAGGGCTAGACCTACATAGACCTATATTTTGTAGGCCAACTGGCACTTGGTTGGTGATGTGGTCAACATTAAACCGGCTGCTTTTACTTCCCATCACTGTACTTGGTACCTATCTAAGGCAGGGTCGACGTGGAACCAATGTCATTTTTAAAAAAAAGTATAATGTTGAATGTTGAATTTAGAGTCGATAGCACAGCGCTTGGGACACTCCCATAAGCGCTCTGTTCCGATCTTCAAACGCAACAAGTCATTTAAAGAAATATTGATTACAAATAGAATAAAAGTCATAGTGATTATGCAGCCAGATGTGTTGTCTTTGCTGTGTCTTGTAGACACTGAGCCCGTGTTTAATTAAGTCAGCCAAGTAAGTGGCAGAGCCAGATGTGTTGTCTTTGCTGTGTCTTGTAGACACTGAGTACGGTTGTCTTTGCTGTGTCTTGTAGACACTGAGTCCGGTTGTCTTTGCTGTGTCTTGTAGACACTGAGTCCGGTTGTCTTTGCTGTGTCTTGTAGACACTGAGTCCGGTTGTCTTTGCTGTGTCTTGTAGACACTGAGTCCGGTTGTCTGTGCTGTGTCTTGTAGACACTGAGTCCGGTTGTCTGTGCTGTGTCTTGTAGACACTGAGTCTGTGTTCATCTAAGCCAACCAAGGAAGTGGCAGTTAGGAATCAACATGGCTCCCTGTGTAAACAAAATGATCACGTGGTGAACTATTTTTGGGCTGCGGAAGACAAGTTGTTCATAAACCGGAGGATTTAGGGCAGCGTAGGTATGTACAGCCTGCACGCTGTGCTGGTACACACACACACATACACACATACACATATATATATATATATATATATATATATATATATATATATATATATATATATATATATATATATATATATATATATATATATATGCTCTCTTGGCCAGATGTTTTGTATAAACTCTAAATCTTACTCGGGTGTGGATAAAATCTATTGATCTCTCCTTCTGTAATTGACTTTATAACAATGCTCCTCACAGATAATTTTGAGTTCCTTGGAAAAGGGGAGGGTTGGGGGAGTCGTACGGTTTCAATGGGGCATTTAGTACTTTGGAAGGGAGTTTGAGGTTAGCAAGAATGTCGTTTATGTTCTCAATTAAATAATTTCTCTTCTGTCTAGCTTTCTGAAGGTTCTAGTCAGCTGTGTATAGGTCACTTTATCAAGTGTTGGTGTTTGGAGAGCTGAAGGGGAGCTTTGTGTCTCTCTTGTCTTCCAGTGCATGGACAACAGTAACTGTTCCCATATCTGATAAAGGCATAGAGTGCACGTCCCCTGTCATCATGAGGAGAGCATGATTTTGAATCTTCGAGAAAATTTGATTTGGCTGCTGTGCCTCAAGCAGCTATCCCATCTTCAAGTGTTGGCCTCTCACAGCCTGTATGGGTTCTCTTGAGGACACTGAGGTTTGCCTCACAGTCTGCTCCAAGTAATTTTCTTATCAGTTGAGTTTCCTTGAATTCTTTGCTCTAATTCTTTTCTACTTGTATTAGCCATGTGATTGCTAGGTCTATCGAGGGGGCGACTTTGATTTTGAATATCCAGAAACTATGAGTTGTAACCCTTTGGCTCGGTGCCACGGATATCGCAATCCTTCGGCCTTGATTCCATGATAGATACCGTAATTATGGGAAGACATTTTTTTAATGTTGCTTGGCAAGTCTAACCTAGCAAACTTTAAGTCTGGGCGGCTAGTGGAAAGCCAACTGATTGATGAGCTCTGGTGTTCAGATCGTGTATTTGAGCGGCGATGCGCAGATAACTAACTGTCCGGGTAAATTTCAAGGTCAGGTGTTTCTTCTGTGACATTAGTCATTTCTTTTTTGAAAATTGGGATTTATGTGCCGAAAAGAAAAAATAACAGATGATGTTCTCCAAACGTTCACTTGTATTTATATATATATATAAAATATATTACTATTATAATTGTTTTTCTATACGCTCTGTAAATTGTTGGACACCTACATTGAAATTGCCAGCCTAAAATCTCTTCAGAACAAACCACAAGTTTGATCAATTTTTGACCTAGGATACTCAATGTTTGTGATATGTTATCTATTCGTTGAAGTTTTATATTATTCGTTGACAAAAACTGTACTATGGAAAAAACGTTTGTGATTATTTAATTCAAGAACTGAACTGATAGAGATATCAAAATACGAATGCAAAAGGTAAAACAGCTTCCTATAACACTAGAAATTTGTTGAAATAGAAAATAATAAGGCAAATTACAAATAGACTACAAGTATTCATAAACTGGCGCCTACGCAAAATTGAGGGAATTGTATGATGGAATAGAGCTTCAGGAGAGAACTAAACAAACTCCAGTGGACCGACAGGTTAAGAAATGACGTTGGCATTGCATAGGACACACTGATAAAAACCTCAGAAATATATCAAAAGTAAGTGTCTGCACTGGAACCTACAGGAGAAATAAAGGAATATAAACAATGGAGAAGGGAGCTGGGAGTGAAACTAGACGGGGAGGACACGGGAAGAGCTGCATGCGATAGCGAAGGATAGAACGACTTGGCGTGAATAGGGCGAGGGTCTATGCTCCATTGGGAGCTAGAAAGGCGGAAAAAGAAGCTGAACAAAAACAATTGATCTTTAATGCGTTTTTAAAAAAAAAAGAAATACGTAACTATTTTTAATAAAATATCATGTTGTTGATAACTGAGCAGAACTGTAATGTAGACACCCTGCTGCTACTGTACTCTTGCTTGAGTGTATCACTTTCTTTTTCCTCAACTGCATCGACAGCTTTAGAGTGTTTATCACTATCCTTTTCTTCAACTGCATCTCCAGAGTCGGGATTGTTATTGAAGAGTTCCTTATCATCGGAGGTTTCACTTGAGACTTAAATTTGACCCCCCCCCCCCCCCCCCGCCCCCACCCCCACAACAAAATACCGAAATGTTTACTGTAGTGCTGTAGAAGTATCAACGGGTAAAGTTCTAGCATAAGTTGCTTTCTAGGCCTTCGTGTGTTCTCGCCAGTGTTCTAGCATAAGTTGCTTTCTAATCCTTCATGTATTCTCGCCAGTGTTCTAGCATAAGTTGCTTTCTAATCCTTCATGTATTCTCGCCAGTGTTCTAGCATAAGTTGCTTTCTAGGCCTTCATGTATTCTCGCCAGTGTTCTAGCATAAGTTGGTTTCTAGGCCTTCGTGTATTCTCGCCAGTGTTCTAGCATAAGTTGCTTTCTAATCCTTCGTGTATTCTCGCCAGTGTTCTAGCATAAGTTGCTTTCTAGGCCTTCGTGTATTCTCGCCAGTGTTCTAGCATAAGTTGCTTTCTAGGCCTTCATGTATTCTCGCCAGTGTTCTAGCATAAGTTGCTTTTTAATCCTTCATGTATTCTCGCCAGTGTTCTAGCATAAGTTGCTTTCTAATCCTTCATGTATTCTCGCCACTGTTCTAGCATAAGTTGCTTTCTAGGCCTTCATGTATTATCGCCAGTGTTCTAGCATAATTTGCTTTCAAGGCCTTCATGTATTCTTGCGAGTGACAACAAAGTAGGACTTCACATTTCTTTCTACATAACATTTCCTTCCAAATCGAATTCAAGAAATATGAAAACTGTCTGGGCCCTTTTTGAGTGCACCTTCGATGTCTTCTAATCGTCAGTATGTATTAATTTACACACACACACCACACACACACACACACACACACACACACACACACACACACACACACACACATGCACGCGCGCACGCACGCACGCACACACGCAATTGTTGTTAAAGTTATATATTTTCATACAATAATTATTACACTTTAAAAAAAAGTGATTTGTACATACGTTTAAAGGAAGCAGGAGACTAAACAATGAACGCTACAACATATTTCTACATTTGTCTACCACAGCTGAAATAAGAGTGCGATGCTCGCGACATGTTTAAGCAGCTGTCACTTTTTCCCTATCGATCATTATTTCAGTGGTGTAGACACACGGATGTCTAGTGCAGTCGCCATGGGCTATGCCGGTTAGGATGCTTTTTTTTTTTTTTTTTAGGCCTTGCTATAAAAACGTCCATCATCTTACCGCAGTTCGAACTTAGGTCTCCCGATTAACAGCCCGACGTTGCAGCCACTCGGCCAGTCACTCTTTTCATAGTAATATAATATAACTACAAAGTGAATGGAAATATAACATTTTCATTAAAGTGAAGTCAAGTACGGCAGCCAATCTTGGGATGTCTAGACATTTGGTTTCTATGACGTATGTTACGAATACCTTGGACGCCCAAAGTAGCAAACAACGATTGTTAAAAAAAAAAAAGCTAATGAATGTAGATCTCTATATACAACAATAAGAAGAAATGATGGCCACGTGATGAGATGAGAGGCATTGGAGAACATCGTGACAACTGGAAAGATCAGTGTGAAGAGGGGTAGAGGCAGACCAAGAGAAATGATGCTGGGTGGGTTGAAACGATAGCTTGCAGGGATATCATAAAGACATCTATTCCAGTCAACCAGGGATCGTGATCTATGGAGACGAAGAAGCGCCTACACCAGTTAGCAGGGCATTTGATGATTCTGATTTGTATGTATTGTTTGTTGGGCGTCCTATAATGCTGACTATTATGTATTGTTTGTTGGGCGTCCTATAATGCTGACTATTATGTATTGTTTGTTGGGCATCCTATAATGCTGACTATTATGTATTGTTTGTTGGGCGTCCTATAATGCTGACTATTATGTATTGTTTGTTGGGCGTCCTATAATGCTGACTATTATGTATTGTTTGTTGGGCATCCTATAATGCTGGCTATTTTGTATTGTTTGTTGGGCGTCCTATAATGCTGACTATTATGTATTGTTTGTTGGGCATCCTATAATGCTGACTATTATGTATTGTTTGTTGGGCGTTCTATAATGCTGACTATTATGTATTGTTTGTTGGTCGTCCTACAACGCTGACTATTATGTATTGTTTGTTGGGCGTCCTATAATGCTGACTATTACGTATTGTTTGTTGAGCGTCCTATAATGCTGACTATTATGTTTTGTTTGTTGGGCGTCCTAAAATGCTGACTATTATGTATTGTTTGTTGGGCGTCCTATAATGCTGACTATTATGTATTGTTTGTTGGGCGCCCTATAATGCTGACTATTATGTATTGTTTGTTGGGCGCCCTATAATGCTGACTATTATGTATTGTTTGTTGGGCGTCCTATAATGCTGACTATTATGTATTGTTTCACCGAATCTCCCAGTGTGGCTTTTAGAGCCCCATTACAAGGTGAGGAAAAAAAAGGGGAAAAGGAAGGAGGGGGGGGGGGAATAGAACCACTGCAATCATTTTGAAAAAGGCAACCAATCAGGGGTATTTCATTAGAAGTCGGAGTGCCTCTACCTGAGATATCAGGAAGCTATAGTATACAAACAAATAAACTATGTCGGCTATTGATAAACAAACATGTTTTTTCTAAAAGTATCCACATGTTAGTGCACTGTGCCGAGATTATATTTCTGTGATAAACAGGAGCTGTTATAAACACTTCTGGAAACCATCCACACACAATTACAATCAAACTTTACCAAAATTACATGATTCAGACATGTTAATGCGATCACTTACCCCAAAACACGCATACGAAAGCCACAACAAAACTAAGACCAGCTATCAGAAGACCAGGTCCAAATGTAGTTACCACGTTTTTATCATTACCTCGTTTAAAGATCATATCTGCAAAGATAAAGGATCACAATAATTACTCTCTAGCATTTATAACATCTTGTTAAGAGGTGCAATTCGTTATCATTTTTGGGTCTAAAAAATCGTTTTAAAAAAATGTGATGAGAAAGAGAATTAATTATTCTGCATCAATTAGTGGCACAGAAAATTTGCAAATTAAGTATTCTCCTTGATGGTGGTATCATTCATGGGATGGCCACACGATCTTGCCAGCAAACGTCGGGACTGTGGTCAGTATCACTAGCCTACTTGCATAAGTCACGCGGCGGTGCATACATAGAGTTGTCAATTATAAAACTATCTTTCCCTCTTCTTGAAGTGTATATTTTAAATGACGCTACCTCCTTAGCCATTTTTGGCAGCCGGTTCAGATGGGAGGCACTAACAATTAAAAAAAAAGAGCAAACATGAGGAACATGTTCCGATCCGGCAGCTACTGTGACATGCTTAGTTTCAAACCTATTGGTGCTATCTTCCGTTGGAGTAAGCAAAGCAAACCGAAAAGGATTAATGCTGCGAGGACTATACAATACACCCCAGGCATTATGCTATGAAGGGATGATGCTGCAAGTGCAACACAGGAGCTATACAATACTGCCCGGGCTTTATGCTATGAAGGGACGATGCTGCAAGGACTATACAATACACTCCAGGCTTTATGCTATGAAGGGACGATGCTGCAAGGACTATACAATACACTCCAGGCTTTATGCTATGAAGGGATGATGCTGCAAAGACTATACAAAACACCCCAGGCTTTATGCTATGAAGGGATAATGCTGCATGTGCAAAACACGGCCTATTCAACATTGCCCAGGCTCTGATCTTAAACGGTATTGCCATAGACTGTGCTTTCGTGGCCTCCATATAGCTCAATGGAAAACGGTCGTCAATACAGAAAAGTGCCAACCAAAGTCCTAAACTGTTTGATTAATTAGTGCCAGATATTTGTAGTTGTAAACAACCCAGTGACTGCTTTTGTGCTCCATAACATTGCCTGGTATCTATTTTAGACTGGACCGTCAAAGATCAGATTAGTGAAAGATGTTTCAATTGCTATTTGAACTCCTGACCCCTGGACTGGCAGGCAAGGTCTATGGTCTACAGTGGCCCTCTAGAAGTGCACCAGTTCTAACCGTGTCTTGCAGTAACAGTAATATGAAGAATCAATAACACAACACAGAAATATATCTTCTTCTTCTTCCGCGTTCATTCAAAGATGTAATTACGTTGTGTCCATTTACAGCATCGCTACGATAATTGCACCTTTCGGCCAACACATCCGACTTCTGTGGGCATTTGTTGACCGGGTTAGCCTTCCCGGTACAGGAATATATGAACATTTTCAATGACATTAGAACCCGGGAAATATATACCAGATTGTCTAATGCTCTACTATGTCTGTATAATAATAGTTTCCCTTGTTGCCTGTGTGTTTTTATGCAGGCTCTTTTGACATGTATATAATAGTAAACATGTAACCAAAAATTGCATGTCGTAAGAGACGGCTAATGAGGATATGCATGTGGCATCCAATAATATGCAAGAAAAAGAATTAAACACAAATGTCAACCCCAACTCTAAAAGATTGGCTTGAGCTGATATATTACTTTTTGTAATTGGTATAGCAGCCAGGATAAGTAATTTCCTCGCTAGTTCTTTTGCACGGAACAATAAAGATTTAAAACGTATTACACACATTAAAAGCAGTATTCACTACAGTGAAATAACCAGCGAGCATGCTTGTTTATCCCATAGACACAGTTTCAACCTGCCTGCTGCTTAGATTATATTTTCTATGCACGTCTACAAATTAAAAATACAGACACAAATTGCTGTAAGAAATAGTGTTACTAACACCATCACGATGTCTGATCGGCCATTATACCATGTAATGTAATATATCAATATAAAAAAAAAAAAAAAACTGCCAACAACAAAAAACAAAACATACAGGATAACATATTAAGGTACAGCAAATGTGTAAATGTCTACAAATAATATTTTCACATTCAAAATTATTATGTTGACCAGCGAAATTCATTCTGGTGATGAGTGTGCACGGATCATCTACTTACTGAAAAACTACCTCAAAGAATATTACTTATTATCATACTACTTATTTTCATTTTTTATTTTACAGATTACTTTTTCTAATTACTTTTGATATACTATTAAATTATCATACTACATATTATCATTGTTCATAATACAAATTACTTTTTTTATTAATAATTTTGATACACTACTAAATTATCATTTTTCGTAATACAGATTACTTATTATCTTATTACTTTAGTATCCTACTAAATTTTCATATTACTTAAAATTTTTTGTAATATAAATTACTTATTATCTTATTACTTTGATATACTACTAAATTATCATATTACTTATTATCTTTTTTCTTCATATAAATTTCTTATTATCTTATTAACTTTTGATATACTGCTACTAAATTACTTATTATCAATTTTCGTAGTACAAATTACTTACTATCTTATTACTTGATATAATACTAAATTATCATATAACTTATTATCACTTTTTTAATACAAATTCTTTATTATCTTAATAATTTTTAAATACTACTAAATTATCATATTACTTTTTATCATTTTCGTAATACAAATTACTTGTTATCTTATTACATTTGATATCCTACTAAATTATAATAATACTTACTGAAATATTGCGTATGATCATTTCACTTACTGCACTACCCTGCGGATTGGAAGGTCGTGGATTCAATTCCAAACAGAGATGGACTTTCAGAAACGGCCATGGCTCCTAGGTCGATCCAGACTTAAATGGGTACATGGTCAAATCCTTAGAAGTAAAGGCAGCTGATCACATCACCAACCAAGTACCGTTTGGTCTATAAAATATCGGTATAGAACAGTATGGAGTGACCAGAGATCACCCCCTGGGAAGAAAAGCAAGAGAGTTAGATAATATCAGACTGCTGAAATTGGAAATGTGCACTAGCTGCACAAAACAGGTAGTGACAATGAAAAAAAAAACCAGCAGTGTAATAAATGTGATTAAAGACAAGAACTGACTCACAAACATTTGTATCTTTCAAAACAGTGCTAAGGGGGTTAGCTTAAAATTAGCAATGTATAAAAGGAACACTGGTATCTGAGCTAACTATAAAAACAACGTGAACCAGCACACAAACATATAATTTCTGATCTATTTTGACATGCTGATTTCATATATCATCATTAAGAAATTTACCAGTTGCCTCTATTTTCTTTTTAAAGACTAATTTACATTACAGTAACACAAATAAAGCATGCTCTCTAAAGCCCTGCAGTGAAAAGTCTTTCTACTTTAGCTTAATACAAATTGTTGCATACTCAGTTAATAGATAGTAGTCAATCAAGGAGATGTCTCTTGTCACTGTCCAGCCAACAGTGATCAGCAAGTAGTGAAGGACTTCAATTGCCTAATACCTTGTCTTCATAGCAGCAATTTCCTGATGAAAACGTTCACTGTGCTCATTAATCACTGCTTCCGATTACCTTCAGATGCAATCTGAAACCCAAAAGCTCTGCTTTGTTCTCGATATACTTTTCCCAACTGGAGGGACCATGTTAAAGTTACAGTTGTTGAGACGATCGGTGGCCTCTCTCCAAATCATTGGGACTGCAAAAGATACAGTTCGCATTCTGTCAGTCAGCTACAGTTTAAGATATGCTGCACATGAATTGCAGCATATGTGTGGCACGCAGTTTCCTATTCTGTAGCCAAACTACAAAATGAATGCCTTTTTCATCACTTTAGGATAATTTATTTGTGTGTGAAAAAAAAAACAAAGACAACTACAATAGCTAATATTGGAAAAATTTGATCAGATGTAAGATATTTATACGCAAAATTAATGTAATTATAGGTAGGACTGCATCATCAACTTCTGGTTACAGTTTTATTGGTCAATAGAAAAACAATTATGCAATCAACCACAGCTGTTACGTCATATATATAATTTGGCCCCTAATTAAGTAAAAAAAAATAGCTTATATTTTGATAACAAGAGCCAGTTAAAATTGTTTAAATATAATTTCTGTTTTTAGCACACTAAAATTAGGTAAGATCAGCTACTGTCATTAATGGTACATTGTGATTGCTGACTAGTGTAATCAGGCAATCACAGCTCCTTCATAGCAAACGGGTCACCTCTTAGTTGCACAGTTTCAGTGCCAACAAAAACCATAACAAACTTGTATCACTGATCTTGTAAAATAAATAACATCAACTATAGTCTCGGCAAAACCTCTGGCATTCACACGCATTAAATACATACGGCAGCCGTCAGATGTTCCAACACAAAATAGTCCGCTACTAGAAACTCAGTTTCTAGTCAAAGCAAGCAATAGTTACAACAGACTAGGAGTTGCACCTGCAAATGATTGCATCAGGCGCCACCAAATCTCTGACAACAGCACACTCACCATTTTCTGAATCTGCAGTTTACAATTCAAATTACGTTAGGCACAGAGGAAACAAATCCAAAGTGAAATCTGCAGCTCACGGTGTCGCTCAGTTCGTTCAACCCAGCAACTGAGCGGTGAAACTATATCGTTTCAGTCGATATAGGGAGAAAAATGTGAATGTTACTTGTAATCTGATGCTAACAATGCCACGACTCAAACAGTAAGCCTGCCAAGTATTTATCAAAAACTATAACAACAAGCAGAAAAATATAACCGAAATAAGAATATTTAGACAGGACAATCTGTTGCAACAGTATGGTGGAATGATAACATAAAACAGTGAAAATTAAAAGAGGGGAAAAACACGAAATGGCTAAGATCCTGCTAAGATGATGACTATATCGCGTATAGAGTAGCAAGGCGACAATCTGTAAGAGAAATGGAACAAGCCACACACAAAAAATATCGTGGATCATGTATTAGGAACATCTAACCACACTTTGTGCTAATTCTGGTAGACAGTTTTACAAAAACATTGCCAAAATGAGAACCAGAGATGACCCATTGCAATCATCAGAATATGTCAATGACAGTCAAGGAAGACTCAAACATGAAGAGAGTAAGATCAGAGAAAGATGGAAAGAATATTTTCAAGCTCTTCTGAACGTAACAGAAAATGAAGGAACTGTACCATTCACACCCAGACATACAAACGAGGAGCAGCCTGGAATAATTGGTGTTGATGGTATAACAGCTGAGGCAATAAAAGTCTGTGGCGAGGCGAAACTGGAGTCACCTGGCTACTCCAAATATTAAAGAAAGCCTGGAGTGAAAGAACTGTACAAACAGACTGGCAAATAGCCATTTTAGTACCAACATGGAAAAGAAAAGGCAGTAAGCAAGACTGTAACACTTACAGAGACATCTCCCTTTTAAGAACGTAGGTAAAATGTTTGCCAAGATTCTGAAACAACGAATTTGATCTGTTGTAGAATCGATTCTGAGGCCGGCACAGATCGCATTCGGGAAAGGAAGAGGGTGAATTGACACTATTTTCGCCCTAAAGCAAATCAGCAAAAAGACAATAGAACACAGACATTAAATGAACGTTGATTTTACAGATCAAATAAAGGCTTTTGACACAGTGAACAGATTTACTATGGAATGTCCTTGAAAACTATGGTATAAATGAAATGTGTAAGAGCTATTTACATATACAGTGAAAGAGCAAGAGTTGGCCTTACAGACTGGTTCCCAGTGACATCAGGAGTATGGCAACTTTACTTTTTATTCTATTCGTGGACAATATTAATAAAACAGAAACAAAACTCACAGATGTCGATAAACTGGAGGACTTCAATGAGCTACTCTTTACAGACAATCAGTGCATATTCCACAGTGAAAGTAAACGGCTATAGGACCACAGAAACCAACTATACGACAATTGCCTTAAACCTTCCCATGAAGATCAATATTGGAAAAAAAAAGTAATGAGGATAAGCAGAGAGCAAGAAACGAACGACATAAAGATCAAAGATCAAAGTCTGAAACGTGTGCAAGAATTTAAATCCATGGGAAGCATCTTTACACACAATGGTAAAAAAGAAAAATAGTAACGAGAATCCAACAAGCCAATAATGTCACGTACCAAAATATGAAAAGACAAATTATAAATTCAATATTTAAACCGACTTTGGGTTACCAATGTCAGACTTGGACACTGACAAAAGAACACAAAAGTAAACTAACCACCTGTGAGATGAAATGTTTTGAGAATGGCTGTGAAAAAAACCAGAAGAGATCGAGTGAGAAACGATAAGATCACAATAACTGTTGAAACAGCACCCATTTTATTGAGAAACAAAGCATGAAATGGTTTGACCATCTAATGACAATTTAACCAAACAGATATTGACAAAAGAAGAAAGAAGACGCTGTTGCAAAGAGAAACACAGACGAAGGAATAAATAAATTAAAATCATCAACAACAACAACAGACACATGAAAAATTGAAATAAATGAAATCAACTTGTGGGAATGATTTAGCACGAAATTGAGGGACAGACCATGAGCCCAATGTGACATACAATGGCAGAACATGATGATGATGATAATGAACAGTGAATTCAGCTGAGCTTAGAAACTCTAATCTATGAATGAGACAATGTATTTGTCATAAAAGCCAAGCGTACCTTGATCCCCACAACAAGATCTCACAACAGAGAGAAATCAGCTTTCCCTCTGTTGTCAAAACTATTGAAATGGAGAGAGGCTGGTTTAGACGCCTCCTTCTGAACTACCATCAGATTTTCGACGAAACGATCAGTCTGCTTCCAGCCAGTTTCTTAGATTATATGTTTTTACATCTGACACACATGACTCATATTTTAAATGCACGATTCGCAAGTGAATGTTCACAAAATCTGAAAGACCGAAGGGGTTAAAATCACGGGGCAGTCAATCCGCTGCTCATGTTCTCATTGTTATTCCGATTGCTAAAAAGTCATCAGTCTTAGTAATATGCTGACGGTTATTTATTTAAATGTGTCCCATCTGTGTGTGCAGCACTTAAAGCACGCGAAAGATGTATAAAGAATTAAGATGCGTTTATACCTTCTGTGTGCTGGTATGGGAATAAAGTGAAAGAAATTATAATGAAGCTGAATTCAAAATGCAAGTTTAATTTCTTTTTTAAAGAACCCCTCCACCCCCTCCCCCCTCCTTTCCCATAAAAAACCAGAAGTGCATTATTTGACTGAAAATCCGAAAAGTGCTAAACGCATATCCGTATGTGATGACTTTACGATTCAAATAATCATACACATATCATATATCACATACCATTGCTTGAGGAAGTTATCAGAGTTCTTGTTGTTGTTATTGTTGTTGGCCTTGTTGCTGAAAGATAGAGAATGTTTTTAAAACATATACAATGAAACTTCTATTTAGTCTGTATACGTTCACATTATATATCGCTTATGGGATGATAAATATGCATCTTCTAATTATTTATGTTATGTCATTTACAAAGTAACGCACGCATCGTTACCATATACATTTAATAGTTTATAAAATAAAACTGTAAAAACGTTCATGTGAGTTACACACTTATTTTATTGAATAGAGCAACTGTATGGACAAATGCATATATCACTCTTACATGTTTACACTGATAGTAATTGGAACGATGAAAATATTTCTTTTGCCTATTTTCAGAACTACTTATGATGTAGCACAGCTCTCTTCTTTGTGGCGTACGTTGATGTCACACCCAGGTTCGTCTTTAGGTTTGCTACAGGAGGAGTTGATTGGAAGATTATAGACGAGGAGAAAGATGGTCATGTCGTTAGTGGTGATGATGATGATGTTTTGCTTGCTGCATGCTTCTCACGTAACTCTGAGGCTTGTATACAAAACGTCTGGAAACAACTGTTCTTGTCTGTAGTCTTTATTGTGACACTTCAGCAATGACACAAACAATATCAATAATATTTTGAATAGCGCCGTGTTTTCCCTATGGTTACATACTCTTAGGTTCGCGTTGTGTTCTTCATTTGCTTTGTTAACGGGTTCTAGTGTCTCTAACTGCCACCTGGCTTCTAGTGCTGTTTGGTACTAACGTCTTGATCGTTGACTGTAACATCTCTATAATGTTCCTAAAATGTCTCTGTTCTCCATGGATCTATGTATCTTGTGGGTCGTCTCTGTAGCTCGATGTCTCGTTTCATGTCTGCTCTCCAGTGACTGTTTTCGAGGTTCAATATGTGACTGGTTCCTCTGCTTCCAGTGTTGAGCTGGCATCGCAGATCATTGAGACTAGTCGTTCTTCCTCTGAGTCTCAACGACTGAAGGCTTCTAGTGTTGGGCTTACATCTCTACCACTGAAGGCTGTCTTTGGAGCCCATGTGACTGGCCTCTCCTCTCTTTTGAGTCTTGTGGACTGAAGAATTGCTAAAGTGCTTTGTTACTCGCTATTTATACTTGAATGCTGGAATGCTAGGTATTTATTTTCTTCTCGCTTTGTCTGCTTCTAGAATATTCCAGTACGCCTCAACTTGTTTACTAGGTAGGTTCTCATGTAGGATTTGCTAATTATATCTCGATTGCATCATATTTCATCATCCTTTTCTACACAAATATGGTAGTTAAACTGACAATTGACGTCAATAGTAGCTTCTAGAAAAACAAGTGCAATTGCCTTTGCTTTGATAGGGCATGACAACAAAGTATTTACTAGTACGACAGGGTTGGGTTACATGATGAAAAGAATGCATTTCAAAAACTTCTAGAAAGAAGGCCAAGACCAGACAATGACGTCAAATACTATTTATAGATTATTTATTTGCAATACATTTCTCTGTTAATAACAAACGAAGATTCTGGAAAAGGGAATGTCAAGGTTATCAAGACTTGTTGATCTCCTAATATTTTAGCTTTGTGCCTCCTAACAAACAAGCTATGAGCTCACTCTGTTACAATACCCTTTCCTCCTAAAATGAAAATGTTCACTCAAATGTGAACATTTTATGCTATCAATATATCTATAATCAGATGCCATTTTACCATTTTCATGAGCCATGTACAATTACACATCAACATAATTCAATTTTACATCAACATCTCACATCATAAATGCAAATATCAAAGGTTGCGATCCTCAGCAACTCATCTCCAAAGCTAACAATCACTGTTGCAGAAAAATTAATCATTATCATTAACATAAACTTTAACATTAAACGTCTTCATATTATTTATCTAATACACCCATTATTCGTTTTCTCTGTTCTTCATAAGTGTCATGTCAATCCCTGCAACACAATCTCATATATAGTTACATACTCTTGTTCAATACGATGCATCAAATACATGCCCAGCTTCTGAGTTGAATGCATGGCGTGACCCTGTGAGCTGCGGATTGCATTTGGAATGTATTTTCGACTGTGACCAACGTGGTGGTGTGAATTGTAGATTCAGAAAATGGCGTGATGCCTGTCGTGCAATGTTGGCGGTGCCCGTATGTGATTACAATTGATCGCGTGGGCAACTGCTGGTCTGTTGGCGACAAGTTCTGCTATCATCAATGATGAACTGCATTTCTAATGTTGGACTGTTTGTGCTAGAACTTCGGATGGCTACCGTATGCTTTAATGCAAGTGTATGCTAGATATGCTGAGACAGCAGTCTGTCAATGTTTCCACAAGGGACTGTGATAAACATTCTGAGTGTTTTTCGTTGGCACAGGAGCGGAGCAAAGATGGGGCGACCCGTTTGTTATGAAGCTGAAACTAAGACTACCAGAAGACTACCAGACATGTACACAATACATCAAAAACCTCTCTTCTTATGCGACTACTAATGAATACACAATTTGTCATCTTCCATCTCTGAGTACCATTCTATCATGCATTATCAAAAAAAGTGTGTGTACAAATACAGTTGGAAAGATGTTTTTCAGTATTTAAAACGATTCATGTACATCTCATAAAACAGATTCCCCATTTAAAATACCCTTCTGTCAGTTCAGTTTCGACGCCTCTGACTGCAACATAAAATTCTGTTATAGCCATCTGCACAATGGTTCAACATATTTTTGTAAACGTATGCTTATATTTCCTCTGGTACCAGGCATGAACTGTTTTCATTACCAACTCTTACAAAGCCATCGTCCTTCCACGATTTCCAAAACAGTCTGTCAACACGACAGTTACCAAAACAATTCCTCGCCAGTACGACATAATGTAAACATAAACTTCACCAGTTACGGGCTTTACCGCTGCGTGTTTTAATTATCTCTGACTTTCTCTAGCCTGACTGTTAATCACGTGCGCAGTAGGTATCTGCAACTGCCTACCAGCACACGCGTCTCGGGTTCGAATCCTCATTTATTTCAGAAGTGTCTGGACATCTACTATATGTTTATCTGACATCTCTCCGTAGACATTACATAGTAACATAATACACAGTAAACTTCGTAACATTTGCAATAATTGGCATTAAAACAGAGAAATGACACAACACATGCATGTCTTATTATACCTCATTATCTATCCTCTCTTTGTCTCTAAATATAGACTATTATAACACCATGATTTGGATGGGCTGGGTTTCAAATCTACTCGATGAAACTAAAAATAATCTCTTGCCAACCTCTTTCACATCTGTTCTGACCACGTATATGGGAAACGTTTGCGAAGGTAAAGGCGATCTAAGGATGTCTCATACTGCATCAAATGTCTATTGACATAAGTGGAACACATTATATCTATTGGGCCTTACATCTAAACGCTTCACAAATTCATTATTACAAAATATCACTACCAGGGTCTGCCTGTATTCTTCTCCGTCGTTAACGAAACAACCGATGTTGAAGACCTTGTTTATCTGTCCTCCACGCTGGCTCCATGTCTGTTTCCATGACCTAGGGTCAATGCCGGTAGAATTGTAACTGTTCACACTTCATACAGCGTAGATTTATAAACACATAGACAGTTTTACATTGTTTTAACCGATGGTTCTAAAGTTGTGTGTTGCAAAAAGCAAAGCTGTTCCTATACAAGGATGGGGCTGCCTGTCAAAACAATAAAACGACCACTGGGGATGTTCTGAACATCGTTTTTGGAATATGTGTGTGTGTGTGTGCATGGATGTCAACAAGCCTGTTCTCATTTATTCGATTACCTCCCCTGCTCTGGCGTCAATTGCTTCTCATTGCTTGAGGATACGAGTGGCGTTGGTTTGGGCTCAAATCCTTTCACAAATTGGATATGTGTGTATGCGTCTGTGTGGTGTTCATATTTCGCTTGTATGGAATGGTGCTATTTCTTGATGTTATGGTAAGAAGTATGCTTTATTCACAGTGTACATAATCTGTGTGCTTTGTTCATGTGTCATGTACTCAACCTGTCAACTGTTACTGCGTCATGTAATCTGTTAACTTTTTTACTACAACATGACCAACACAAGTTACATATGCCCATCGAAACATCTATTTGCATTACCTCAATGCACAAGTATATCATGAAATCAACTCTTTACAAACGTTTTAGGATTTTAGCTAAATGAATTTTGCGTACTGACGCCGTTTCTCTGATGTCCATAACTTAGTCTACTGATGTGATTGTACTGCTAAACGCAGCTGCCAAAATCACGCCATTAATATAGCTTTTGCCAAGTGCCAATTGCACACCTTGGCAACTCTCTTCAACTCTCCTTACATCAGACCTCGAATATAACCGTGTCAACCTCCTCAACGTGGACGCACCTCTCAGCTTCCACTTTACTTAGATTAAACTCAAGGACAAACATCAAAAATGGCATATAATATCAAGCAAATGTAAGAATATAAAATAGATGTATGCATGTCTAGTTACAAAATACAGTTATATCTCATCAGGACGGTCACTCTACCGTCTGTATCTATACCCCATCAGGACGGTCACTCTACCGTCTGTATCTATACCCCATCAGGACGGTCACTCTACCGTCTGTATCTATACCCCATCAGGACGGTCACTCTACCGTCTGTATCTATATCTCATCAGGACGGTCACTCTACCGTCTGTATCTATACCCCATCAGGACGGTCACTCTACCGTCTGTATCTCATAAAAATATATTCGACCTAACGGCTCTAGACCGGCTATTTTCGCCGTAATTCGCCTCTCAGTCGTCATTAGGTCCTCTAATCCTAATCTCCAGTGTCACTACAGCTTAATCAGCTCTACTTAGTGACATCAAGTTCATTACACCACTTATATTTATTCTTTTTCTTAATCATCATATTAATTACATGAATGCGATATATACAAAGCGAATCGAAAGAAAAGCAAAAATCTTAAAATAAAATACACATTAACTCATTATCTAGTCTCTTCACATCTGTCACCTCACTAGTTGTGACAGTCCCTTAGTTTCTTTTCAGTAACAGTATAGTCATCAATGTTTTCGCAAATCATAACATAAATGTGCGTATATTTATAAAGCAAATCAAAATTTGAAAAGCGAAAATCTTACTGAAACAACATAGATTAATTCACTTCTGTCCCTCTCACCCATTTTTTTTTTAAAAACTTATATGATACATTTGCTCTTTTGTTTTCATGATAACACCTATCTTATTCAACATCACAATCACAATCAAAGTTAATACACATAATTGAAAAGCGACAATTTACACATTAACTCTTCTCCTATCTGCAACATGGCTTTTTACAACATACAACAAACAAATAATCTGTCACATATGGCATCATTACGCGTCTATTATTATTGTTTATTTCACATTACTAGGCTGTTAATTAAATTATTTTTTACCGTCTGGCTTCTCTTAATAGAAAATGATCAACTTCTAACTACATGTGCCCTTTCTGTATTATTTCTTTTTAATCAATTTAGTTCTCTCATTGTCATGTAAGTATGCCCTTTCACCGCTCTCTGATATATTATGTAATGTAAGAAAAATGTGTTTAACTCTGTCTTCACTACAATTACTTCTACAAAGCTCTTTGAAGACATTAACTCATACATTTTAGTCTGATAATTATCTTTGTCACTTGACTGTTTATCTTTCAAATTTAATCTATTTACTGATCATCTACTTTCTCAAGAATATACTTCAACAGAAGATACTATGTGCTGTGTCTGCATGTACAAAAATGTATCCTTCATTTATTATTCTTTGTTTTATTTTCTATAAACATCATTATCCTCGTTCACTAAATTAAATATTTCATTTTCTTCTTCTTCTTCTTCTTCTTCTTCTTCTTCTTCTTCTTCTTCTTCTTCTTCTTCTTTCTTCTTCTTCTTCTTCTTCTTCTTCTTCTTCTTCTTCTTCTTCTTCTTCTTCTTCTTCTTCTTCTTCTTCCTCTTCTTTTTCTTCTTCTTTGAGTGCTTTAGGTGCATATGGGTACCTGTTCACTGCGTCATTCAAGCATGACTGTTGTGATCATAACTTTCACTTCTAACAAATTATTTTGTGTGTGTGTAAGTGTGCACTACCATATTGCAAGCAAATCTACATAGCACTTCTAATATACTAAACATGTTAAATAATAATCTGACCTTGTCTTATTTCCCGTAAGCATCTCGTAGTTTGCGCCTGTTCATCTCTTTATTTACTGGATTGTCAAACATTGTTGGTCTGTAAACACGGAACTGTTTATTGATCTGTACTTATCTGTCTCTATGGGTTCTATGCAGGTGAGGTTATTCTGGTCGTAGGATCTTGGTGTTGTGGTTGCGTTGGTATTCTAGTCGTGGACATATTCTTCTCTTCATGTCTGCTTCGCTGGGGTTGTTGATGGTCATCTGGTTGAATTGATCTGTTATTAATTGTAGCAAAAGATAGCGACTTCTTCTTTCTGGTCGTTGGGTTGTTCTGCTTGTCTTCGTTGTTCTGGTCTTCAACAGTGTTGAGTTCGTTGAATGATATAAAAAATGTTAGGTGTAAAAATGTCTCTGCTGTACTTGCATAACGTCGTTCTTGGTTTTCTGGTATGCTGGACTTTGATAACCGTGGTCTTCAGAAACTCTGTTATTTTTAAACGTTGGTCGGCTACATTTCTGGACTTCTGGAGCTTTAGTTGTCTGTACTCTGAGCTTTGATATCGTTGGTCTTCTGCAACTCTGGAGCTTTGGACTTCTGTAAGGCGGATCTTCTGAATTCTGGACTGCTACTTTTCTGGATGTCTTGAACTGCTGTCTTCTGGGAGTCATGGCTTCTTGATGTTAATGATAAATGTCTGTATTTGCTTCTCTATTTCTGCTGCTTGTGTCTCTGCTTCTGGACTGGTTGTCATTGTGATTGTACTCGTAGTTTTTGTTATGTTTGCTGAAACTTAAAAACATCTGCGTAGTGCTTTCATTCGTCGTTGAAACTTGAAAACTCTGGCTCATTGTGTGAAACTACTGCCTCGTAAGGTTTAGTGACTTCTCGTTGCGCTGTTTGACGTGTTTAACAAATTGTCTGGAGATGTCATTCTGCTAGGTGATCGTAGTAAAGCTTCTCGAGGCAACGAAATTGAGTTTCTTGGATATGAAGAAGTGTCGTTTACTTTTCGCTGATTCTTGAAAGTTCTTGGAAAAACGTCACCAAAACTGAACTTCTTACATCTGTGCATCTGTAGAAGTGTCTTGAAAAATGCCTGAGATCTTGAAAAATCGTGCGCGAATGGTACCAAAATTGCGAGTTTCTTGCTTGTCGTGCAAACTTTGTCAGTTCTTGAAAATCCTGGTCCTAAGGCACCAAAATCGAACCTCCCCCTTATGTAGCACAGCTCTCTTCTTTGTGGCGTACGTTGATGTCACACCCAGGTTCGTCTTTAGGTTTGCTACAGGAGGAGTTGATTGGAAGATTATAGACGAGGAGAAAGATGGTCATGTCGTTAGTGGTGATGATGATGATGTTTTGCTTGCTGCATGCTTCTCACGTAACTCTGAGGCTTGTATACAAAACGTCTGGAAACAACTGTTCTTGTCTGTAGTCTTTATTGTGACACTTCAGCAATGACACAAACAATATCAATAATATTTTGAATAGCGCCGTGTTTTCCCTATGGTTACATACTCTTAGGTTTGCGTTGTGTTCTTCATTTGCTTTGTTAACGGGTTCTAGTGTCTCTAACTGCCACCTGGCTTCTAGTGCTGTTTGGTACTAACGTCTTGATCGTTGACTGTAACATCTCTATAATGTTCCTAAAATGTCTTTGTTCTCCATGGATCTATGTATCTTGTGTGTCGTCTCTGTAGCTCGAGGTCTCGTTTCATGTCTGCTCTCCAGTGACTGTTTTCGAGGTTCAATATGTGACTGGTTCCTCTGTTTCCAGTGTTGAGCTGGCATCGCAGATCATTGAGACTAGTCGTTCTTCCTCTGAGTCTCAACGACTGAAGGCTTCTAGTGTTGGGCTTACATCTCTACCATTGAAGGCTGTCTTTGGAGCCCATGTGACTGGCCTCTCCTCTCTCTTGAGTCTTGTGGACCAAAGAATTGCTAAAGTGCTTTGTTACTCGCTATTTATACTTGAATGCTGGAATGCTAGGTATTTATTTTCTTCCCGCTTTGTCTGCTTCTAGAATATTCCAGTACGCCTCAACTTGTTTACTAGGTAGGTTCTCACGTAGGATTTGCTAATTATATCTCGATTGCATCAGATTTCATCATCCTATGCTACACAAATATGGTAGTTAAACTGACAATTGACGTCAATAGAAGCTTCTAGAAAAACAAGTGCAATTGCCTTTGCTTTGATAGAGCATGACAACAAAGTATTTACTAGTACGACAGGGTTGGGTTACATGATGAAAAGAATTCATTTAAAAAACTTCTAGAAAGAAGGCCAAGGCCAGACAATGACGTCAAATACTATTTATAGATTATTCATTTGCAATACATTTCTCTGTTAATAACAAACGAAGATTCTGAAAAAGGGAATGTCAAGGTTACCAAGACTTGTTGATCTCCTAATATTCTAGCTTTGTGGCTCCTAACAAACAAGCTATGAGCTCACTCTGTTACAATGAGAACAGTGCATCGAAGAATTATCGTCTTCATCATCCGTATCATTACTGAAATATTTTCTAACAGGCACGAACAACAATAACCCAAATACCCAAATCTGCTCCTGTCTTATCCGCGCTTGGGACCATTGATGGCAGATATAATATTATATCAACATTACTTCGTTTGAATATTATTTTAATATTTTCCCATTTTTTTTCAAATATCTGTTCAAAGGAAAGCACATATTATAATTATTGTGTGTGTCTGTTGTTGTTGTTGTTGTTGATGATTTTTTTTTTTATTTTGAATTCTTTCATTGACTTAATACCAGCATCTTGTATCGGAGACTGACATTATGACTATATCAAATGCTGCTGTTGAACAGAAAGAAAAAGAGTGAATGTCATTGTAACATAAATAAGGTGTAGGAACCGACCAGTGTTTAGATGGGTAAAGGGTATATGTGATATATTGGGCAAACAAGCGCATGAGGTAGAACAGTTGGCAATAGATCAAAGATTTTTCAGGCAGACTGTGATGACGTCGGCTACATGGTGATGTTGAGTTCTCTTCAGACTTCCATGGCAGGGCCACTGGCATATTCCCGCGTGCTCATGTATCTGTAATAATTTTATATTATCCTTGTGAACCTTGTGACGTGCGGAGCTTAACGTTCCGTAGGCTTCATTGATTTGACGAGTGTAAAAGTGACTAGGGGTGTCGCAATGTAACAAATGGCATCAACACTTAACATGCCACTGGCCAAGAGTAACACAACATGATGAATGCTGAAGCTTCCAACGTAGCAGAACGAGAACTCTCTTTAAAAGTTCCATTTGTGTATTGACAATATCGATAATCGACACAATGAGAAAATATGTAAGCAACAACTCACACTCGCTCAACCAAAGCTCGCTCGTACATCCATGTATTGATATGTCCTCACGATAGGTCGCAGTCCGACCTTGAGATCCAGACGATTATCTTTGTCCTCGGACAGGTCCGAATTAAGCAATGAAAGTATACCGGCTTACTGCCGAGAATGTAGTGTTCACCAGCTTCCTGCTGAGGTCTATCTTGGAATCCCGGGGTAAAACGTCCTCAAGGATCCAACTTCATATAACGTTTGCTTCCGTGGGATCCCGGGGTAAAGCGTCCTCAAGGATCCACACGTCCGTATCCTTCGGACTATAAACATCAACTGCAAAGTATACCGGCTTACTGCCGAACTGTGGCATCCCGGGGTAAAACGTCCTCAAGGATCCACCGTGGCATCCCGGGGTAAAGCATCCTCAAGGATCCACACCAAGGCCGGACCAAACCGTCCGCCTTGGTCAAACTTCGACTTACATCTCCTAGAATACAATTCCTTCACAACCTGACGTATTGTTTTGACGTCTTGTTTGCTCACTCAGTACCGGTGCGTTCTGGTGCACATCCGCACGCGACAGCTTTTCCCCCCTCCCTGAGGACGACCGAGCACTAGGACTTGTCGTAGTCTCGGTCGGAAAACTGGAGTCATGTCGCGGCAAACAGCACCAATACGAGAGAGCAAACAAGAACAGTTGAATATACAGACATTCCCGTTCAATATATCATATATACGTTATTATATGAATGCAAAATATAGTAATGACTAAGCTCAACAGAACATATTAATAATATCATGTAAATTCAGCACAATAAATATCAATCCTATCCAATGCATTTGGTGTGCGTGACACACAAAAAATAAACCACGCCAATCTCTTTCCCTGGGCGATAAATAATCGTAGAGATAAACGTCTGCGAAAACTTTGTCCATCTGCGGATGCGTGAGGTCTTGATGGGTGCTGACATGATGGCCACATAGGATGCATCAATTGGGTGGCAGACAAACAACACACTGCAATGTTAGCGATGAAAAATCGCTAAATAACGACCAGTACAACGCAAGAAGCAGATCAATGTACAACCAAAAGGACGACTTGATCCAATCCAATCCAACGGGGAGTGGCACAGACAGTAACGGTGACTTGATTATGATGAAGATCCAGCGAAGAGTGATACGGCCTCGATGAATATCCAACAAAGAGTGATACGGTCTCGATGAAGATCCAACGATGGCTAGAACAGACCAGCGGCGGCGACTTGATACTTGGACGATATCCACAGCTAGAGATTGGTAAAGATTGTAACAACTGGAATGTGCTTCGTGTACAACTTGAGGCACAACAATGCGGCAAAATGTCGTATCACACTTGTGACGAGAGGTTCCTCATTCTTTAAAGGCTGGCCTCCATTGTGACGTGCGGAGCTTCATTGTAACGAGCGTAAAGTGACTAGGGGTGTCGCAATGTAACAAATGGCATCAACACTTAACATGCCACTGGCCAAGAGTAACACAACATGATGAATGCTGAAGCTTCCAACGTAGCAGAACGAGAACTCTCTTTAAAAGTTCCATTTGTGTATTGACAATATCGATAATCGACACAATGAGAAAATATGTAAGCAACAACTCACACTCGCTCAACCAAAGCTCGCTCGTACATCCATGTATTGATATGTCCTCACGATAGGTCGCAGTCCGACCTTGAGATCCAGACGATTATCTTTGTCCTCGGACAAGTCCGAATTAAGCAATGAAAGTATACCTGCTTACTGCCGAGAATGTAGTGTTCACCAGCTTCCTGCTGAGGTCTATCTTGGAATCCCGGGGTAAAACGTCCTCAAGGATCCAACTTCATATAACGTTTGCTTCCGTGGGATCCCGGGGTAAAGCGTCCTCAAGGATCCACACGTCCGTCTCCTTCGGACTATAAACATCAACTGCAAAGTATACCGGCTTACTGCCGAACTGTGGCATCCCGGGGTAAAACGTCCTCAAGGATCCACCGTGGCATCCCGGGGTAAAGCATCCTCAAGGATCCACACCAAGGCCGGACCAAACCGTCCGCCTTGGTCAAACTTCGACTTACATCTCCTAGAATACAATTCCTTCACAACCTGACGTATTGTTTTGACGTCTTGTTTGCTCACTCAGTACCGGTGCGTTCTGGTGCACATCCGCACGCGACAAACCTACAGATGATAACTGTGTCAGAGCAAGCCAACTCATAGGACACGTTTCACCAATCCCCAAAAATAAACACGTATCAGTAGAAACCAAAAGAGCACCTATGACACAATCTTCTTGCTAATCCAGTACTGTCAATGTCAGACGTCAACACTGGCAAGAAAGGAGAAAAGACACATTACAAATGAAATGAGATTTCTGTAAAAAGTACTTAATATAACAACAAGGGATTATAGCAGAAATATAAAATCCTGTGGAAAATAGGGTTGGCAGCAGCTCTGGATTTCACTAGAAGCAGTAAATTAAATAGTTTGGTTTTAATCAAAAATAGCAAACCACAAGACGCAATTATGTACAGCCTAGACGAGAAGCGAAAAAGAGGCTGATAATGCAAAAGATAAAGCGGAAAAATTATAGAAAAGGTTCTTTTATGAGTAGTAAAAATGCAGTCTTCATGGTATTTTGTGAAGTCGAATAGGGATAAGGTCGTAACATTCCAAAATACACAGTAACAACAAAATTTCTTTTAATGCAGATGGAACTTTGTTTCACGAAATAGCAACACAAATCAACCGATCAGGACGAAGTTAATAGCAGTCACACAAGAGGTACTTCTTCCAAACTAGGACATCAAAACTAGCTCTAATTATAGAATGTTAAACTATCTATTTATCTGTGACATCATTACTACTTCTGGTATGCACTGACTACGGAGAAGGAATACAATTATTAGTAATAATATACGAACACATACATCTTCTACTTTCGTTTGCTTTGAAATAAATTATCTATCTCTGTAATGTTGTGTCTAGTATAAACTTCACTTTCTTTTGTAATTCACTCAGCGAGCCGTAAAGTTTGACTTGCACCGATGTTTCTCCAGGCCAAAATTTGGCCTTGATATGTTCTATTTGGGACAGTCTAGGGGGACGTGATCTGTTGTCTCAGGTGCCAGTCCACATGTGCACATATCTTCTAATTCGATGAATTTAAATATTAAAACAGAATAGTAACTGAAATTTTCACGTCTCGATTTGTTTACAAAAATCCTATACTTAGCTATCTACCGTGTATGTAGCTTGTTTTTGTGATTAAATAATGACTGCTAGAAGATTGCAGAAGTGTTTCTAAACTGCATCAGGACTGTCTGTTGCTCACTGCCTTCAGT
>CAJHNH020003909.1:9837-53930 GCA_905116865.2 Candidula unifasciata
TGTCTGTCTGTCTGTCTGTCTGTCTGTCTGTCTGTCTGTCTGTCTTCATATCTACTTTTCTTTCATTCTATCTATCTATCTATCTATATATCTATCTATCTATCTATCTATCTATCTATCTATCTATCTATCTATCTATCTATCTATCTATCTATCTATCTATCTATCTATCTATCTATCTATCTATCTATCTATCTATCTATCTATCTATCTATCTATCTATCTATCTATCTATCTATCTATCTATCTATCTATCTATCTATCTATCTATCTATCTATCTACCTACCTACCTACCTACTTATCCCTCCCTCCCTCCTTCCCTCCCTCTCTCCCTCTCTCCCTCCCTCTCTCTCTGTCTCTCTCTCCATCTATCTATCTATCTATCTATCTATCTATCTATCTATCTATCTATCTATCTATCTATCTATCTATCTATCTATCTATCTATCTATCTATCTATCTATCTATCTATCTATCTATCTATCTATCTATCTATCTATCTATCTATCTATCTATCTATCTATCTATCTATCTATCTATCTATCTATCTATCTATCTATCTATCTATCTATCTATCTATCTATCTATCTATCTATCTATCTATCTATCTATCTATCTATCTATCTATCTATCTATCTATCTATCTATCTATCTATCTATCTATCTATCTATCTATCTATCTATCTATCTATCTATCTATCTATCTATCTATCTATCTATCTATCTATCTATCTATCTATCTATCTATCTATCTATCTATCTATCTATATATCTATCTATCTATCTATCTATCTATCTATCTATCTATCTATCTATCTATCTATCTATCTATCTATCTATCTATCTATCTATCTATCTATCTATCTATCTATCTATCTATCTATCTATCTATCTATCTGTTTCGGACATTGTAGGAACATTTAACCACTTTAAACTGTTTTTGGCATAGTCCTGACACGAACTAATGGAAAGAACCTCTATTATCACCTAGACATGGGTAACATTTGAAACGTCATTATTGTCTGTGATGCTCTTTATTCTTTGCATTTTTTCTGGGTCCGCTGAATTATGTCGAATGTGTTGAATAAAAATGTTCTTTGATTATGTTTTACCTGATATGGACAGACATCTCCTTCTGTGAAAATTGCAATGTGTCCAATCAGACATAGCAGCAGCAGCACAGGGTTGATCTTGAGATTCATTGGTACGTCTATAGATACAAGGAGACGACACTGCTGGCAACTTTCAGGCAGGTAGATTTTCTAGAAGTTATTCAACACTGGGATGGAAATTTTTGAAAAATGTTATTTATGTCGCAAATTGTACCATTATATACCCGGAGTGCAGTGTTGTGAAATCATTATTTTTTTTTCTTTTAATTATTCATTTATGAGTTTAGCTGAGTTAATTAAAAGCTCTCCGTTCCCAATTTAAGCAGTCAGTGCAGATTTCCAATGCCTGTGGTTCCAGCAGCAGTTGATTTATATGTCCATCTTTCTTTTTCTCTAAGCCCCACGTATCAACCAGATCCCCTAAATTAATTCATTCATTAATACATTTCTCATATGGTAGGCGTCAGTGAGAATGTTACTATAACACCATCATCATCACGTGTACCGTGTATAGTCAGATAACGCTTGCATTCTATATCTCTATTACGTTTTATCACTGGAATCATTTTTCATTTCATAGACGAAAACCAGTCAAGCACCTTTGGCCCCTCATACCATCTTACGTCTTAGTTGTTTTCATGAAATTACTTGTTTCCGCTTTCCATTCATGTCTAGCGTGACTGCCTTTTTGTTGGTTATTTGTCCACTTTCCCCAGGATTGTCCCCAATATACAGTCATCATCTTAGCAGCGATAACGTTGATGTCAACCTTTGTCAACAGATAATACAACTGCATACGTTTATTATGTAATGTAGTTAGCCTCTAGTAGCGAAATATAATATAAAGTCACTTCTGAAGTACTGGTATTTGCTATCCAGTAAATGCATGCAGTTTGTCAGAGAGTTTTGCGCTGCCTTATGGCAATGGCTCGTTGGCAGCTACATGACGAAGCTGTCTATTCTCTAGGACCACTAACCCAGCATTTTCAGTGCATACACGTCAACCTTGAATATAATTTACAAGAAGCCATCGGCATTTCGTCCTAAAGATGGCTGGCAAACCCTACCACAACCAGGCGTAGTTGCTTTTCAATCGACACCCACACATTGACCTTTTAGATGCTCCCAGACATTAACCGGGTCCATGAGCCCGCGGTTCATGCTTTTTCCTACGCCTCTGCACCTTACACTGTGACTGCTATGCTACAGCACCGCTCTGGGTAGTGTGGTCAGACGACCATGTCACTGCGATGAGTCGCTTGAATAGAATGCCCACTACATCATCATGTTCTCATTCCTATACCGACAATGCCCTTTCGCGGAACCACCTCGCTAAAACACAGTTACGTTTCTGATTAAAAACAAACATACCAAAACTCAATGGACTTCTTTTTATAACACATAAGTTATAATGACAAACATTTATATTATAATACTGTCGCTAACACGTTATCACTAATTAACCGTCGCTAACTTAAAACAATTACTTAAAAAGAAACAAGCTGTCAAAAACAGAACGCATCTTGTATAAGTCTCTCAACTAGCTCCACGAAAATCCTTCGCTATGTCCGTTTTGTCCGGTCCTCCGTTCACCATACGTTTAGTCAACTCCCGGAACATCCCCAAGTCTTCACTCGATGTCTTTGTTGGGAAATCCCGTAGGCTGTAGAAGGAGTAGGTTCTAAGAGGTAATCTAAGTGCTAGGCGATAATTCACTATCATCACCTACCTTCGTCCCATAGCCACACAGGCCCTTGACACAGACTATATTCTGTTACAGACAAAAAAGTTATACAAGTATACTTACAACCCAGATAAACCTTAGCTGACAAGTAAGTATCACCAGAACATGCACTTTACACTATCTATTCCGTCTTTCAAGAACATGTGTTCCTTATCTCAGAGTTGTTCAGGTCTTAGTTGCCTGTACAAATTGTTAGCAGACACTGTATTTGTCTAAAATATATGTTTCCGCCCGTTGGTTGATGGTGATAAATCAATCATTTTGGAATTGCTTTGTTTCCCGCGTGTGTTACAGAGCCCTATTATGGGCAAAAAAAATAATAGTCCTATTGCCTCCCCAACAAAAATGTTTTAAAAGTCGAGTAAAAAGGAAATTCCTGCGAAGTCAAATTGCATCTGCCTGTGAGGCAAGGAACAACAGTCTGCATACAAAGAAAGCCAGATGTGTAGAACAGAACTGTGCAGAACATTCAAGTACTGGTATAAGATTGAAGTCTGGAGGTCGACAAACAACTAGAACTGTCCACTGGAGTTTACTAACAGTGAATGCGAACAAAAAAGAAGAAAATACCAGCATATGCCACAATTACCAAATTATATTAAAGGTAATGAAATATATATATATATATATATATATATATATATATATATATATATATATATATATATATATATATATATATATATATATATATATATTTCATTATCTTTAATAAAATTTGGTAATTGTGGCATATGCTGGTATTTTCTTCTTTATGGAATTTTCTTCCATATATATATATATATATATATATAT
This sequence comes from Candidula unifasciata, assembly GCA_905116865.2. Lineage (NCBI taxonomy): Eukaryota > Metazoa > Mollusca > Gastropoda > Stylommatophora > Geomitridae > Candidula > Candidula unifasciata. The sequence continues at coordinate 13,490 of CAJHNH020003909.1, forward strand.
ATATATATATATATATATATATATATATATATAGGCTTTTGTGGCGACAGCATCAGATTATCTAACACAATAGTTTGGCTAAAACAAAAAGGTGAGTAACGCCCGAGTAGCTAAAGATAATTAGTTGAACCGCTCTAAAATTTCAAATAAAAATAAATAGATTATTGTCCTAATTTAGTTTTTTTTTTTCAAAGCGTTAGTTGCTTTACTCCCATGTGACGCAATTGTGTTAGTATCAGAGATTCCTGACTATCCACTAGCCCAGTCAGGGCAGCAATGATGACATCTGCTCTGTCTATACTTCTTTCCACATGCCTCAGTGCAGTGCTTGCAAGTTAGTCCGCTCGCTCATTTCCCTTTACGCACGCATTACCAGGTGTGTAGATCCAGGTGAGGGAGGTTGGGATCGATTTTCGAATGCTTTCTACCATTCAGAGCTGATACCGTATGTTGCTATCTTCTAAAGCATGTTCATGAAGTCTAATACAATTACTGCCTGTGTGGCTATTTGCTCGATACCCATGCTAATGCTATAGAAGCAGCGGTAATTTCCATGACCATGCTTTATTTAGCACACACCCCACCCCTTCTCTTCCCCCCCCCCCCCTTGTTTTAGAATCCCAAACGTGCGAAATGGAGTCTTACAGCACACATAGAGCGGATCAGTTGAGACAGAACTAAGGAGAGGACACGGAGTCTCTACAGGAGATGCCGTAAAATGGGAAGGCGTACTGTTAGGTGTCAAGTCACGACTCACATATTTTAGGTTGGAAATTTTCTCTTTCTAAATCGAACTTGGTTTTAGGTCGACCAGAATAAAATCATGCCAGTCAATTTTCTTGGAAGTATGGGCTGCAGTCGTGAAGGTGACCAGGTCGTGACTGGTCTGACGTAAAAAATGATCCTTGCTTCACTTACTTTAGTTAGTCTTTTTTACCGTGTGCTAACAGGGTCTTTAGGGAGTTATCGTGGCGTTGGTGGCTAGATGCCAGCCTGTGGATCGGGAGGTCGTGGGTTCGCATCCTGACGGAGCCAGACTTTTTTTTTTCAAAAATGACTTTGACTCGCAGGTCGACTTAGTTTTAAGTAGGTACGAGGTTCAGTCCTGGGAAGTAAAGGCGGCAGGCGTGATGCTGACCACATCACATACCAAGTTCTGATTGGTCTATAAAAATGTAAGTCTAGAAAAAGGCATTGTTATATTTCTTTGAAATTCGACGATAGGAAACTGGAGAAAGAGAAAGAGACGGAGAAGCAGGAGAAATAGTGAGGCTTGGTCAGTATTTTCTCTAAATCAAAGGGGTTTAAACTTATGACTGAGTAGAAGGGCACTCCCGCTAGCTATTGCGATATCGCGATGAGTAGACGGGCACTCCCGCTAGCTATTGCGATATCGCGGCCCTGAACTCACTAAAAAGATTAATTTGTTTCATCTGTCCAAACATCATTTTGCGCAAATGTGATTTCTGTTTTGATGAAGGGAAGTAATCACTAAATGGGAACAAAGAATATAAATAACAGATTTCCTTACCTTACAAGCCACAGAGAGCAAAGTGACGTCTTTTCGAGTTTATTATGACAACACAATAAAACAATCAAAATTCTTGAATAATCGTTTCACCACTGCTCACAAAATCCCGTAAAAGTCGGTAAACCGGTTTTCTTGAGGTGACGTGTTTAGAGTACAGGTGGGCTTGAGAAATGCTACCTAATCCTGAAAGAGCACTTCTTCTTTAAGTCTATGTCGTGTGGCGTTAGTAGTCATGATATCCACAACCTTCTGTCTCGTACACTTTCAATCAACCCTGACACTGATGATCCTCTATGCCATAATGTCAAACTGTCCAGCATCTTTTTTTCTCGGTCTCCCCCTGCCTCTCCTTCAATGATTCAATGATGTGAGGCTCGCTGGTCTACTTCTAGTTTGGGTTATAGCTTTTCCTGATACAAATGGAAGATTTTGTAACCATGTCTATATAATACTGACATATTTATCTTCCAGGAATTAAAGGCGGCAGGCGTGATGTTGACATTAATATGTGCAAATGTGGGTAAAGCAGCTTTTAATAAATTGGCGTGGGAAAGGTCATTTACTTACTTTTTTAATTGCCATAATATAGTGAAATATATGTGAGGTTTTAAGATAAGCGGTGTCAGCCGAAACATGCTATGGATAATGTAAACGAATAATACTTAACGATCACATATTCTAGATGGTGGTAACATCGTCTTTTAATCATTAAACAATTTGTTTCAGTAACAATAATTTTTTATAATAACCCATCAGTTTATAATTCATCACAACCGGAGGTCAGATTAGTAAAGAAATACAATATGGTCGTATCCCCACATTCTCCGTTGACTTCAGGCGTGTTGACAATAAGTGACTGAAGATCTCTTTCTGCGCATGTACAAACTAAGTCAGCACTTCCGGACATATCTAACTGATGTAAATTAGAAAGAGAACAGAGAGCCAGAGGGAGCCGGGTTAGTTCAGATTGTTGAAGGTTTAGGAACGAGAGACTGGCCAAATTTCTAAACGCTGACAGAGAAATACTGGCAATAGGATTATCATTTAAACTTAGACATGTTATATTAGAAACATTCGGGAAACTAGCCTCGGTGAGATTGGTTATCTGGTTATATCCAAAATTTGCAATAATTGCGATTGGGGGAAAGTCTTCGCCTCGAAGTTCGTTTATCAAGTTATGGGGTAGATTAAGGTACCAGACATTAAATAATCCAGAAAAGAAGTGAGGAATAAGAGGAAGAGAATTTAGCCCTAAGTCGACACGCCCTATTCTAGTGGGCAATGATCCGGTTTCTGGCAAGGCGATGTGGTTATGGTTGAGATTGAGGTAGTGTAAATTTATCATATATGCTAACTCGGGTATAGAGGTTAATTTATTTCCCTGTAAATCAACATACTGCAGGGAATAGGCATACGGACCTGGACATACACTTACCTGCTCAGCATTAGAGATATTATTATTTGCTAAGTACAACGACGTTAGATTAGATGAAAACGGGAGCCATAATATGGTTTCCACGTTTGCGCCTTCAACGGTTAACCATTCTAGCCGGTATAGCTGAGAGAAAGCTCTAGGTAAATATGTTAAATTAGTATTGGTTAATGAAAGTTTAACTAGGGTGTGAACAACTGTGTTGAAGGCATTAGCAGGAATATAACTGATGCTACTATCAGAAATAATGAGCTCTGTAAGATTTGAGAAATACAGAATCCAAGCCGGCCAGCTGGTTAATCCCACGTTTCCAAGATGCAGCTCCTGAATACTCCGGCCAATATTCATTATGGCTACCAGGTTCCAATCTTGTATAGGGGTGTTTTTAAGGGAGAAATGCATCAGCACTTTGAGCTGAGTCAAGGCGTCGGGGATTCGTGTAAAGAGCGCATTAGAGAAAGCCAGCTTCTCCAGAGTTGTGGTAGATTCATTGAAGACATCGTCATCTATCGTCCTTAAGGGGGTTGTTCAACAAAGACACTTCCGTCAGGTTCGGCAGTAGGCTTCCATCTAGTAGCGACTCAATGCAGTTATCCTAAAAGTATAGAAGAATAAAAGCTCAATTGAATACGTTATGATACTAAGAACATTAAAGAAAAGATCTTATCCTCCTTTGCCTTCTATTACATTATCCAACTGTTAGCATACATCGGAGACTGGGTGGCGTACTGTCTCGCTGGTATACGACTTCTCGCCTGTCGGGGCAGAACTTCGAGCTGTCCCCTTTGATGGCAACAACACTGTAGGAGTCGTTTTCAGGAATCTTGGTGGCGTGCAATGCTAAGTTGTTTTATATTACACGTATATCGTCATTAACTGGAATAAAATGGTATGTAGAATCACTAATGTTGAGCTTTCGGAGAGAAGTACGCAAGCTCCAGTGAACCAAGAGGTGAGGAACAGACGCTGGCGCCGGGTAGGATACACATTTGGAAAACCGGAGAACAATGTAACTAGAAGGTCTTTGCACTGGAACCTACAGGGGCATATGAATAAAGGACGGTCAAAAAACATATGGAGAAGAGAGCTGGAGAATGAAGTTAGAAAGATAGGTAGGATATGGGGAGAGCTCCATGTAATGGCGAAGGATAGAACGACTTGGCGTGAGTTGGTTGAGGGCCTATGCTTGATTGGGGGATAGGCAGAAGAAGAAAGAAGAAGAAGAAGAATTTTTCAGTGTTTATAGTGGCTCTGCTTGACAGTAAACTTTATTTTATATTATAGTATAATTACTATTGTATGAAATAAATATATTAATCAAACTAAAACTAAGACATTCTATGAAAATAAACCCCAATTCTTCTGTAAACATTCATGTAACACTCGGTAATTTTTAGGTAAAACAGTAGTATACGGGGGGGGGGGGGGGGGGGGGGGGGGGATGGGGGGGGGGGGGGGAGGGGGGGATGGGGAGGTTGGAGGAAATTAACTGATGAAGCTAGCATTAAGGGTCAACGTATCAGAGGCACCAGATGTTTGAGTCAACATGTTCTGCTGAGGATTCAAGGCTGTAAATGAAGCAATAGACGTACGTTTCACAGCGCTGTTACATGAGAAAAGAAGGAAAACTCACATCAAGCAAGAGAATCGACTGTGTTGCATCCGATACATTCGTGTCAGGCTGGATTGAGACCAGATTTTTACCTTGGCACAAAATTTGCGCCGAATTACAGCCACATTCCTGCATTGGATACACAAGTAAAACATTAGGTGTCACTTAGATGGTGTACAGATATTTAGCAACATTTGTTTATGCATCGACATTGCATTATTGCTTCGTTCTACACAGAAAAACATGTGGCTTAGAAGACGATAAACACATTTCCCAGGTATTGTCATGGGAAGTAAAGGCAGACCACATCAACCACCCAGTGCAGACTGGAAAGGTATGTGTCCAGCATATTATGCCCAGTGTGCCACTGGAGTAAAAACAAGGACCCTTTTGTTATTCTAAAAATGGTTGCAGGTTTCAGAGCCCTAATGGACAGTTAGTTGGACGGCTAGCCTAGCTACGATACCTTGGGTTCTCCGTATTCCTTAAAATTGAATTTGTCTGTGCTGGCGTAAAGTTTTAACAGCTGAAAACGCAACTGATTTCCAACAATTGCTGGATAGTGTGGGGGATGGAGAGTACTAAGAAAATACTTTCCTTAAATATTAAGAATACGGAAGTAATGGTTATTTCAAAGGAAAATAAAAACACACTGTGATATCTGAAGTGAAGGAAAAAAAAAAAGGTTTGACCAAGTCAATAAATTCAAATATCTGGGAACAATCATATCATCGGATGGACGAATCGTGGCAGAGATTAAAAGCAGAATATGTGCAGGCTGGCAAGCATCACTTCAGAGGTCTCGGGTAGTTAGCATCCTTTGGATATTCTCTCCAGGTGATGCCAGTGTGTTGGGGAACGAGCAAGCAGATGAACTGGCCGGTCCTGCGCCACTTGGGGGTGAACTGATGTATGACAAGCTAGATGTTGTGAGGGCCCTCTGTGAGCGAGTGAACAGTGGGGATGCCCAAATAGATCATTACGGTCTTAGGTGAATGTCGCTGCTAGGAATTGCCAGGAAATCTAGCCGAGGCTCAACACTCAAGAGAAAGGCGAGATAGATATACAATCAGGCATTTACTGGTACTATCGGAATAGGGAATTCTTCGTTTGCTGCTGAAGATGGGTACAAAGCGCTTACTGGAGCGTCCCGAGTGCTTTGATGTCGATTCTTTTTTAAACATTCAATATTCAACATTCAATATTCAAGATTCAACTGCACGTTTCCATACTTTTCAGTTTGTGCATTGCTAGGAATCTGATAACAAATGACACGGAAATAATGAAATAATACTTGCTTTGTAAGGGCAGACGTTCCCGGTAACTAAAACTGTAGACACAGCGAAGGTTAAGACAAGCGATGGATAACCCAGGTAATCCACATAGCAACAGAATGGGCTGTGGATGGACAACGTAATTTATCATGACGTTAATAACATTTATCTGAATTTGAAAAAAAAAAATTGAAAACTTAATTACCTTTTTTTTTTTTTCAAACAGTTGGTACATTAGTGAAAACTTATGTGAAAGCTGAGCCGAAGGTTTTTTTTTAGATGAGCTGAGTTGATTCAAGAATTGACATCAGAGCACTCGGGGCATTCCCATATGCGATCTGTCCCCATTTTCAGCGCAAAGTTCCAGTGCTAATGGTTCCGGTCGTAGTCTGGATATATGTCCGTTTTGCCTTTCCTCTGAGTGTAGTGAGCTGGCCAGACCCTCTCGTTACACCAGGCGCATCATTCTCTCCAGGCCATAATAGTCTTGTTTCTCTCATAGACGAACTATGAGAATACCCTTGACAGATAAAAAGAGTAATGAAGATTTCGTGAAAGAAACAGACTCTCGAAGAGAACTGATTGCTCGCATCAGAGACAATCAATATTGTTCGGTCATGTGATGAGAAGGAGACATCTGGAGTACATCGTGTTAGTCAGAAAGTTGGAGGGGAGACTCAAGCAATGGGTGGGTACTGATATCGAACACGTAATTTCTAAATGCCGTTGACAGGAATCAGAAAAAAAAAATCATCTTATTACACACACATAAATTGTTTGCTGCAATATACAAAACAAGTAACGGAACATGTAATTATTATTATTATTATTTTATTGGTATAAATACTATCTGCAGCAGCAGTAATAGTAGTAAAGGTTGGTAATAGTGATGTAGTAGCTAATTTTACAAAATATACCTATACAAAAGTAAATAAATACATAAATAAACATTACCAGCTGTTGCTTTGATGCTTCCCAAGAGGCAATGGTTCGAAGATAACTTGTAGAAACATCAGCAAGAGGCAGTAATTATTTTTGTGTGTGTTAAATTGTTGGTTATGCATTGAGAAGAAATAATTGGAATATGTTTAGACCACTTGAAAGATATGTGAGAAAAAAGAAATAGAGGAACACAACTCGAACCGAATGTTGTACTGGTACATGGATACATGAAACTGATTCATGCTTTGTGATAACGCGGAGAGGCCTGATCGCCCATGCCAGTAGGCAAAACACTTGATGATGATGTTGATAATGTCGGTGCTGAATGTAGTTATTGCTTGTAAAGTTATCAGGAAAAGGGTCTGGGTGCGGTGCAAATACAAGCCACTGCTCTAAGAAGGTACCTGTCAATTTGTAACTATGCAGTAAACACAATTGACCAAATAGTTAACTTCGCATTATGTTTACAATTTCAGATTGGCTATAAGCCAGTGGTGCATCGTACATGTAACACTTTTAATCGCCGCTTACACTTTACAAAGCAAAACAAAAGAAAAGAACTTCTTACAATTTATTATTAATGTTTACTATTTTATTACAAAGATATCACTCGATTTACGTCTCTGACATAGCCAAAATAAAGCTCACTGCGTGGTATGCCACTCATCAGAAAGATGTGAAAGCTACATGTTGCTACGATGCTAGCTTCGCACGATTTGGTTCAACAGCGAAGCGACGAGGAGAAACATATCACGTGATACATCTTCCAGTTTAATTTAGCATTACAGGTTCAGGTGGTTGTAAAGAGAGTCATAAAATCGGCGCATCATGCATTCATTGGGCTTCTAGGTAGGAGCCTATGAACGTGTGATGCGTTCTTTGGGACTCAAAGAGTTAATTGTTACCTGCTGGCGTATTCGTCACAACTCGACATCAATATTCGCTCATTTTTACATTACCCTCCCCCCCCCCCCCAAAAAAAAAAAAATATATATATATATATTGTTGAACAAAATATGAAAATAACACAAAAAACATGTTTGTATTAAATGTGTGGGTAATTTAAACAGAGACTAAAGACAGGAACTCTGATATTTAGTTTTTCAAACATAAATTCGGCTTCCAGATCGACCAACATTTAAATGGGTACCCGATAAAGTCATGGAAGTACTGGCGGCCGGCGTAATGTTGACCACATAGAGGGCTGATTGGTTTATACAAAACTACGAGTCTAGTATCATATAGCCAATGCGCATCATGCAAATGGATCTTTAAAAAAATGTAAGTAAATGTTTATAAACTTTATTTTTAAATTTAGGTGCTTTATTAATTTCCTACCCCAAACAGTGGAAATCCACAGGTCACAGGACAATGTAATATTTCAGGGGGTGGTAAATAGGCTGCATGCAGTCGTTGGACCTAGGCTGCAATCTCTTGTGGGACGTAGGTGGGTTGGGGTTAGGGCCAGCTCAAGATGTTTTGGGGTCGCTAAAAGCATCAGAAAGCCAGGAAACCCAGTCTTTACACCCTCTAAAATGTTAGACTATCCTGTGATGTCATTTGGGGTAGGATATTTAAAAAAGCACACAATTTTATCTGCACACAACAATCACAAACACTGCATCTCTTTCGGAAGCAACAGCCGGCCAGTGGTCGGACACGTACCTGACTGTCGAACGATGTTGGGATAGAATCTTCATCAGGAAGCGGTGTTAACTGTTTTTTTTTTTTTTTAATTTGACTGAGAACTCCCTGGCCTGAAGTCTTTTCCCCCCTCTTAGCGTCTCTGCAGCTGTAAACTGCAGCGGAATGTTCTAGTTGTTCGTCCGCTTGTGGACTTTGGCTTATTCCAGATTTTGAGTTAAGTGAATGTCTGTTTTACACATGCGGTCTTTTCATATGCAGACCGTTGGCCTGCATTTTGGGGCTTTCATGGAGCTATATTCAACACATCAGTATTTTCTTTTAATTTATTTCTTTTCATTAATGTTTTCTTTTTAAACAAAATTAAATTTCTGAGGCAATTTTGCTTTTTTTTTTTTTTTAACTTTCCGCCGGAAATTATTTATTTCATATTATGGCTCCTAATGTGATTTTTTGTTTCGTTTTCAGTATTTCTTGGTTTCACTTTGACTTTGGTTGTTCACGATCTATTTTGTCATGTCCGTTTAGTTTTTCCAGTCAGAGTTTCTGTGTTTTTAGTAGTCCGTCGATACAGATTTTTGTTTAAAATTAAGTTGTATTATTTTGTTTTTGGTGACTGTATTCATTTTTTCACATTAGGGCTGAGTGGTCTCGAGGTATGGCATCCGCCTAGAGTGCTGGAGGTTCAGGGTTCAAACACTGGTGAAGACTTGGATTTCCTCACGTGGATTTCTAATAATTTCCCCTGATCTCTGGGTAGTAAGTCCGGACGCCGGTGTGCATAGTTGCGCACGTAAAATATCCCTTGGCAGTTGGAAATCAAAAAAGAGTAGCCTAGCGGCGCTGCCCTAGCAAAGTTTGGAGTTAAAACTGTACCCAACGTATTTTAGGATCCTGGCCAGCGCAACGGAGTTCGTACACTGTGCTGAGATTCTTCAGTCCTAGTTCCTCTTGGGTTACACCGGTGTGCCATGATGTTAATCCGGTAAAAAAAGCAATCAAACGTCACTATTGAGACAGACCCATCAGCACCATATAGATGATGCGATCAGCATAACCCGCTGGTCCGTTACTTCCCAGTGCACCTGACTGATAGGCGCCTTCCCGTCTTTCTAGACGATAGTTTTGTACTGAGCTATAAGGAAGCATGGGACTCATTAGGCTTCTATTTCAACCTCCCCCGCCCTTTCCCACATTTGTTTAAAATGTAAATCAGTCTCTAATTCCAGATAAGGGAACGAGATCAATTCCTACCACAACACGAGATATCAACCCAGGAACAAAACGCTGAAGAGCAGGCACTACGCAGAGCCTCATCAGACCAGAAGCTCAACACACCAGGGACCTCTTTCTCAACCTAGCAAACTACCTGTCTCTCTCAATTTTCCGACCTAACTATAAAATATCTTGCCACTTTCGGGAAAAAAAACGACTGCGCACAACAAGTAGATTGTGACAGTCGTCCTGTTGGGGGCCTTGTTTTGGGACGCTCACTGTGCGGGACTGTTTGTTTCGCGGCGGTGTGGCTGAGGACTGACTTGGTACTAACACAGATAAACAGTGCAACAGCTAGCGGACAGCCAACTAAAACAGGAACTAGGACCCATAAAAACCAGAACTTAGGCAACAAAGAACAAACTCAGGTGTAATTGCTCACCACAAAGGAAACAACTATAAGATAGAAAATAACCCGTCCTTGAAAAAGCAGGCCGTCAGGCGGCTAAAAAAGGACAAAGCTTGGAATTTTTCTTTGATTTTTTACGATACGATACGATACACAGTCCATGGCTATGGCGAGTGTGACTAGCAAGACCTGCTCTCTTTAAAAAAAAGTCGTACACAGTTACAGCATGGGATTTCAGGACCATTGTTGTCAATAGTTGTGTTTAATCTGTTTCTTCTCAGACGCTCAGCTCTCATTCTTTCTGCAGTCATTTCATCCTTTATTCTCATTCCCATCCTAATGAATCCCCTCCATACAATACAGTCCATGACACGAGTCCACCTTAATACCTGTGTAATACAATACAATGAAGTACATAATTTTGACTGAGTCCACCTGGGAGCAAACATAATTTTCTATTTCATGTTCACGGGGTGCAGAACTGAACCCAAGACCCTCGGACCAGAGGCGAGCGTGTAGTCATAAGGCACAATGGCGTCCCCTTTTAGAATTGTTATGTATAATTAGAAAGGGGAAAAAAGTACGCACCAGATAATCAACTCTCAGCTGTGTTTAGTGTCGATACACCGCTGGTGGTTTCACACACAATCTGTTTCCGTCCTCTGCATTTAAGATGTACACAGGAATAAGCGTTAAAGATAGCGCTAATCGTGGTTTGATAGGAAGGATATAGATATTTATTGTTTGTCATTCCCTGAACGGTCAGCTCTCGGTACCACTGTCGAAGCCAATGCAAGACAAGCTGTCTGCAGATGCGGTCGAACCCGGCACCACTGAATTATGAAGCATGTTGGCAACGACTAAGCCACAGACGCCTGTCAAAAGTAATTCCTAGATATGTTAATGGGCTATCTCTTTATATGCTATTGCCATTTTTTGTGATGCTTGACAGCACATCTCTTACAATCCTAATATTCAACAAAAACACTACAACACTGCTCACATCTATCTACTAGTCCACCTCTTGTGGGAAGCAATTGTTCGCTATTTTGAAGCCCCACCCTGGCTCTTGCCAGCCGCTGCAATATAGCCCGACCGTACATATGGTCTAATTGCTGAACGCGGTTTCCGGTACCTCTCCACCGGTGATCCTCATTCACATCGTGGCACTTTTTGTCATCGGGTGTTTATCGCTTGTTCGATGTCCTAGTGGGGGGAAATATACTACTACTACTACACTGCTGCCTTCTCTGGTTTGTTGACCGATCCTTTCTCACACAACTCCTGCATGTAGATTAAGTCATCCTCAGCAAAAGTCAAGATTCTACTTATGCCACTGCCTCTATTATCGCCATCCTGCTTCACATTGGAAAGCACTAGGTGGAATGACAAAACTATGTGGAAGACCAGGTGCGATAATACGTGGTTCAGACTTCCACGAAAACATGCGAAAGGCAGTTCATAAGCACTACGGCAATCCATGACAATCCAGGGAATTAGCACCTTTTCCATAAATGTGAAAAGTAAAATAAATATATAACCCTATCGAACGCATCTCTTAGATCCAGTGTCGCTACCATTGCTTCATGCTTTTTATGAAACCTCTCATTTACATCGTGGGATTTTCCCAAGTTTACTGTTTTGGTAGGTAGCTTAGTGAGAGTCGATGTTTTTCTAGGTAATCCTGTGACTTGCCTGCCACTATCTTTTCCAGAATAAGAATTCTGTGAGGTAATAATTATATAACCATTAAATTTGGTGTGATATTTATTTGGAATGGGGAGTGGTATGATGTAACTATGCAGTCAATCTAGTGGAGCAGACAGATCACCACAGTCTGGTGAGATTGATTCAGCGGGGAGTAACGAGCAGTTCTGGCAGATGCTCACGGCTCAGAGGAAAGGCAAGACGGACGTTTAATCATAATGCTGCTTGCACCATTGGTATCGGAACTCTTCACTGGCTGCTGAAGATGAGGACGGAGCGCTTTTGGGAATGTCCCGAGTGATGTGAGGTCGGTTCTTGACTCAACTCAACTCAACGCAACTCTTGTGCAACCGATGCTGTTGCAATACTGGTGTTACAACATGGCAAGATTTCTCCAAGTTCCTCATTGAGGTAGAGCAATTCGACTACATTAACAAACAGCATCTGTAGATAAAGCAATCTATTACTTTATTCTTGAGAGAAAAACAATCAAATCGGACACAAATCCCCTAATGTATCATAAAAATCCTGAACACTGGTGATACCACAATCCCCTGCCACAGTAAGCAGTTCTTTGATCCAAGACTCCAAACTTCTTTCAGCGCAAGAACAAACTAGCTCAGGGTTGTCCCTGACGTCCAGCAGTTTTAACCCAGTCAAACGTGAAAGAGCCAGTGGCATGCGAGTCAGTTTTGTCTGATGTAGGTTGAGATGTATAAGACGAGTCAGATTAAAGAAAGCAAGCGTGTCGATACGGATGATTGGGTTACCACTCAAATCTAAAAATACTAGACTGGAGTTCTCAGGGAAACTGGAGTTTCTTATTTCCGTGAGATAATTGCTCTCTAGATTTGCTTCTATTATCCAAGGAGGAAAATCAGTGTCCTGAATGGTCGTGATCTGATTAAAACCGAGGTATATATATGTCACAGAGGTAGCATTGAAGTAAATACGGGGAACTGAAGCTAACAAATTGCCTGTTAATATAAGATTGAACAATCCTTCAGGCATTGAACCCGACTCTGTGTCAGATATTAAATTATAGGATAGATCTAACTCGCCTAAATTGGTCATAAACGGCAAATCCGGAATTATTGTTAATTTATTTTGCTTCAAATTAATGTATCGTAAAATGTCAGCTAATGGACGCAGTGCAGTTCCCAGATGAACTGGGTCAGAGATGCTGTTTGTGTTTAGATTTAACGATGACAGGTAACCAGACGCCGGCAGCCAGGTTATATCCGTTATATTGTTTTGAAGAAGCTGGAGCAACTGTAAGGATTTGATATTTGAAACGGTTTTGGGAATTGCTTCCAGCTCACAATGAATTATGGACAAGAGGTGTAAGGCGTGAAGGTTGTCCAGCGCATCGTCGGGCAGCTGAGAGATTGAGCAGTAGAGAACGCTTAATTGGTTGATATTAGAAAAGTTCCTAATCCAGGCCGGCCATTCTGTCAAGCCAACATTCTGTAGGTAAAGTGTCTGTATTCTTTTGCCTAAGTGGTTCATAGCAGCTTCATTCCAATCCACTACGACGGAATTGTAAATTTCTAAAATCTCTAGAGCTTCCAGATGAAGAAAGGCATCAGGAATTTTGGTGAAGTTTGCTCGGTTGAATGTTAACTTTCTCAACGTGGACGAGGAACCGTCCCAAGCAGTGTTGTCGATGTGTGATATTGAATTATTGCTCAGTGAAATCTCTTTTAGTCCTGGAGGCAGACTTCTGGCTGGTATAGACGTAATGTTGTTGCCCTGTAGGAGTGAAAAAGAAAACAAATTTGATATTAATTATCATGTCACATATTGTAAACGCAATCTATATTAATAAAAATGTAAATTTCCGTTGGTTGAAATGGCTAATCTCCGAAAGTTCTTCCCAGATTGCTTTCAAGTTTTCACACAACGTTGTATTCGACTGCGAGCGATTTTTTATGTATAAGTGTCGCACAAAAAATGAACTACATAGCTACAGCAACGATCACATCGGTTTTTGTTTCGTTGCCGGCCCGGAATTCTTCTTAGTTCCGCTGCTGGGCGACCTGTGACTGCTAGGTTATAATAGCGGCGTCCGTGGCTTAGGCTTTGCGTGTCACACTCCTAATTCTAACGTACCGGGATCGGAACCCACTGATGGCTGCGTGGATTTTTATCGGGGTATGGGGAGTCGCAGGTCCACACAGTTTAAAATAGGTATCTGGATGCACGGTTTTGGGAAGTAAAGACGGCCGGCGTAATGCTAACCACATTACCTACCTAGTTCCGATTAGTCTGTAAAAAGATGGGTGCTCTTTCCATATGTCAGATGCACCAAAAGGTGTGAAAAGGGATCTTTAGTTTTACTTTATTAAAAGGGGTATAATTCAGAAATAACAGCTTCAACGGTAATTTGAAATGTGTAGATTATATGCGTATGGATTCTTTACCATCCAAGACTGCATATATACACTTCTGTAGCTAATAGTAGCCAAATAAAAATTTTTTTTTAGAGTTTGTACAGGATTTGCTAGAGTGATCAGGCATTCATGGAAGTTTGTATAGGATTTGCTAGGGTGATCAGACATTCGTGGAAGTTTGTACAATATTTGCTAGCGTGATCAGACATTCATGGAAGTTTGTACAATATTTGCTAGCGTGATCAGACATTCATGGAAGTTTGTACAATATTTGCTAGCGTGATCAGACATTCATTGAAGTTTGTACAATATTTGCTAGCGTGATCAGACATTCATGGAAGTTTGTACAATATTTGCTAGTGTGATCAGACATTCATGGAAGTTTGTACAATATTTGCTAGCGTGATCAGACATTCATGGAAGTTTGTACAATATTTGCTAGCGTGATCAGACATTCATGGAAGTTTGTACAATATTTGCTAGCGTGATCAGACATTCATGGAAGTTTGCACAATATTTGCTAGCGTGATCAGACATTCATGGAAGTTTGTACAATATTTGCTAGCGTGATCAGACATTCATGGAAGTTTGTACAATATTTGCTAGCGTGATCAGACATTCGTGGAAGTTTGTACAATATTTGCTAGCGTGATCAGACATTCATGGAAGTTTGTACAATTTTTGCTAGCGTGATCAGACATTCATGGAAGTTTGTACAATATTTGCTAGCGTGATCAGACATTCATGGAAGTTTGTACAATATTTGCTAGCATGATCAGACATTCATGGAAGTTTGTACAATATTTGCTAGCGTGATCAGACATTCATGGAAGTTTGTACAATATTTGCTAGCGTGATCAGACATTCATGGAAGTTTGTACAATATTTGCTAGCGTGATCAGACATTCATGGAAGTTTGTACAATATTTGCAAGCGTGATCAGACATTCATGGAAGTTTGTACTATATTTGCTAGCGTGATCAGACAATTATGGAAGTTTGTACAATATTTGCTAGCGTGATCAGACAATTATGGAAGTTTGTACAATATTTGCTAACGTGATGAGACAATTATGTATCAGCCAGGACTGGAAAACACCAGTCTGTCAACAAAGGATGTTGGCCTAGCTACTATCTGGGCCGGTAGCATGCAATTTCAACAGGTATATACTAATCCTCAAGTCGGGGCTGGTCGGACGGTTAAGTATGCTTGCTGCTATGCTGGAGACCCAGGTTCAAATCATCGATAAGGCGGCGCATGTGTTTTTGCCGGGGCCAAAGTAAAATCCTAACCTGCACAATTTATGGCGACAACACTAGCCATGCGGTCCTAAATCCACATGCTCAGAGACCCCCCCCCCCCCCCCCCACACACACACACACACACACACACTCCACCCCTGTATAAACCGCAAAATTGGTAAAAACAGCCAGTAATCGTAGCAACTATATGCAAATGGTTTAGGTGTTACGAACGCAGTTTATACGTCTAAAATACCCGGTTCGATTCAACTGCGAGCGATATATTAACATACCGCTTTGCATTGATTCTTCCTAAGGCATAGAGCGTTAACAGTTTAGCACACTAATATACTAAGAGTAGAGTAATAACAACAGCAGAATTTCGGAACGGTTTTCTACTGTATATAATATGCATCTGTCTTCTACTTCTTCTTCTGCTTGAAAATACTCTTGATGTGCCTAACCGCGTCACGGTAGGAAGATATCTCTGGAACGTGCCCTTATGTTCGCTTCGTATATATTACTTTGAAGTGTTTCTGATACTCCTGCGGTCCATAGTCTGCGTGGTCGACCTCTGGATCTGTTACAGCTGAAACTTTATAACATTGCTCTCTGTTTTGCCCTGCGCCTGCTGGAGCCAGTCGTATTACATGGCCAAACTTTTTGAACTGATATCTACCGATAAAGTTCAGTATTGGTTCTGTGCAGACTTTTCTCATGATATCATGGTTCCTAAGTCGATCTTTCCTTGTTACAGCTAGCATAGTAGGTAAACATTCAATTTCTGTCGTGACTCTTTGCTTTTTGTCTCTGAAAACAGTGTCCATGTCTAACATTGATAGCATAGCGCTGGTAAGAATATTGTGTTGATATTGTTCGTATTCACGTAACATGCATCAAACTTAGCTTTTTTTTTTTTTGTTTTTGTTAAAGCAGCGCATACCGAGCACACCTGTTGTCAGTCATTATGTGGAGCTAAAGAGCAGACGATTGAGTACAAGTGAAATGAAGAAAGTCCCCAGTGCAACTAACTACACGACACCGTCATGCAATGATATTGTTGATATATTGTTGTCTCTTCCAATGCAAAGCAATGCATTATGTGTTTGTTTCTTTAGACACACACACACATACACACACACACACACCTATACACACTGTATATTATCATCATCAAGTGCCTTGCCAGCTGTCGCAGACGTGCATGTATCTCTACAGATCTTGACCTTGGTGTTGTGGATCAATGCCATTGACAATATTCATCCATGCCACTGTCGTATGTCATCCACAATCATTTCTCTCGGTCTGCCTCTGTCTCTTCCACCAGTGATCATTCCATTCTTCACGATTTTTTCCAGTGCTTCTTTTCTGATCACTTAACTAACGAACTTTGTTTATCTCCTTCTCATTGTTGTATATAATGTTCTACTTTCATAAGCCATTTCCAGGCAATCATTGTAAGTTGTTAATCTGACAGTCCAAGGTATTCCTAACATGAATCGAAGAACCACATCTCGGTTGCCTCGAAACTCTTCTAAATTTATATATATATATATATATATATATATATATATATATATATATATATATATATATATATATATATATATATATATATATATATATATATATATATATATATATATACATATATAAATATTCCTTAATTCACTGTCATGTTAACTCTGCATCAGTATTTAATGTAACTTTGAGGGGGCGCTCCATGATAATACGAAGTGTGAATAATTGTATGAGGTTAAGAAGAGGAATCTCCAGAATACCAACATAATAACACAGGGAAGAGGTGGCGAGAGAAAATCGGCAAATAATGGATAGACAACATTAAAGACACTCTACTCCTTCACGGCATGACAATAGCCGGTGACAGCCAGTGTGCACAGAATGACAAATTATTCCTCCCTATTACGCTTAACAGCGGAAGGGGTTTTTGATGATGATGATGATTTATCAACGAAAGCATTTCAGAATTATAAACATCCAGAAAAGTCGCATAATAAGAAATTGTTAATGATTACATCAATAATATACGTAAACACTTTTTGACAGTCTTATTAAAGAGAAACAAAATAGACACAGTTTTTTTCAGGCTAACATTATAACTATCTTACGTCAAGGTAGAGCACTGTGTAGTCAGTACCGTTGTCCCCTGTTAGCAAGGATGGCATCGATGTAAGTCCTCGGTTCTGACAAGAGATTCGGAACCCTCCGCAAGAACATTCCTGTCATCAAAGAAAGAAAAAAAAACTCATATACTATACTGAATATTATGATCATCATGTAGCAGGTCCTTTGCAGAACGTCGCTCTCATCACAGCCTGTCTGGAAGTAACACTGTCTTTCGCCAACTCTCCCGTCTAGTGTACTTAGATAGTAAGGGAGTTATTTATATCAAGCGTCCATCTTCGTGATGGTCGGCCCTGCCCCTTCTTAATAGTAAGTAGCATACCTTCTGCTATTATTATTTCCAATCGGCCATGACGCTTGAAATAACCAAAGCATGTCATCTTCCGAGACCTGATGCTGTTTTATTAGCCAATCTTCCTTGATGTTAAGATCTTTTCAAATATCAATATATTTTTTTTCTTTTTTGTGTCTGTGGTATTCTGAGAATCTTTCTATAGCCTTTCAGCTCAAAAGCCCCTATCTGCTTTCTCAATGACTGGGAGGGTGACGAGCTGGTCTGGACAGCTGTTTCTGCCCTTTTAAGTATTGCTGTGTACTAGTAATATTATTATCAAATTTGTAAACATTTCTTTATTGCTTTTTATTAGCCTTAATAATACTTAATTAATTAAGAAGTTAAAAGGCTAATAAGGCGAAGAGTAGTGCAAGGGGTAACTCAAGAGTTACTTTCTCCTTTTTAGGGACTTCCTATTTCCTTTTCAAATCGGAAATTGACCAGTTCAGACTCAAGTTGTTAGTCAGCCCGTGGTCCAATTTTCTGTTTGAATTCCCTACCAGGGGTGAGTTAATAAAATTAAGTTTAATTTGATCTATTGCTACTATTCCTCTGAATTAATTTTATCTGCTGAACTCTGAAATTTGATGCCCACATGGCTTAGAAACCATGATAAATTTCTTTATTCTTACTAACCACGTTTATTATCTAGTATGTACATGTATGCAAACATATGATTTATTTGATGATTGAAATAATGTTTATTTGATACTAGAAACTTGCATTGGTATTTTTAATTATTATAATTATAATAATTTAGTTAGAATGTAGGTCCTCATATGAAATCTCGGCCAGTTCCGGTTTCCAGCATGGTGAGACAATTAAAAAAGGAATGAAGTGCATATTCATTATACATAATCCTTTAAGTTGATTTTACCTCATGGTGATATTAGCTTGATAAATCACTGTCTTGCGTTAATTTAGATTTAGTCCAGATAATTCTGAGACTGGTTTAAGTGCTTGAAAAGTGAATAACTCAGTGGGGCTGAATTTAATATTCACACTGTCAGAGAAGAAGAAGAGAAATGTATGGCCCATGCCTGTAATTATTACTGTTGTAGATATATTTCCCCATTACTAGGAATTTTTCAGTACTACAGCAGGTGGCCTTGCAATTTTAATCATTATATTTCACCCCTCACAACTTCTAAACTCTGCTGACTAAGATTTTATCACACATGTGGATTTAGATTTAAACTGGAGTGAGTGTTGTATATTTTATGTTAATACTGTGACAGATGGAAGGCCCATTGTCATCTATCATTGTATTTTGACATCTATCCCATCACCCAGTTATATTGATGGAGATGTGTCAATCCTATTTGTTTTCAAACAGTGCAAAGCACCTGTTATGAGTTTCTGGCTTTTGTAAACTCACTCCCTGTTTCTCATTCTTTGTGATGTGAACCATGTGGTTAAAATGAGAAAATGACTGTGTATGTCTGTGCGTGTAAGCATGTTAACCCTTCACAGGAGTACTAGTGTACAGACATCAGAACAATTTACACTGATGAATGTCCTTTCTTATTGTGTGATGTAAACTGTTGGGCTAGAGAGTATTCATGAAATTGATGTGTCCTAAAATATTTCTCCATCAGGATTATGGACCATGTTCTGTAAACATTCCCATTCTATACCAGTAGAATGTGAACACCTGTTACTATCCTACTCCATATATGTGAACACCTGTTACTATCCTACTCCATATATATGTGTGTAGTGTAACATTATATGAGAACTGGAGACAATGTTGTCTCCAGTGAGAATTTTCCAATCTGTTTGTATAGGGACTGTTCTATTGTTCTAGTTCCAGATGGTAGTTCCAGGTAGGAGTTCCATAAATAAATCCCAGCGTAGCTGCAGATGCCCGATTGTCTGGACTGGACTGGAAGAGTCGGTCTGTCTGATGTGTATCCGAGGCTTAGCTAGAAGCTGACCAAAGAAACGCAAGCTACAGCTAAGTGGACAGATTTGTCTACTAACCTTAAATAAAAGGATTTTATCTCCACAACCAATTTAAATATTAGCTAGAATTTTCTAAATAAATGTTTCAGTTGTAATGTATCATCCAGTGTTATGGAGTTATTTTAACTGTAATTATTTGTGTCAGTGAACTTAAGAACATTTAAATATACAAGTTTATTAACAGTAGGGAATAAGATGTGGGCAAACCCCAAATCCTCTAATTTAACCAGCAAGGCTGGGGGTAATATAAACCTTTGTAAAGATTTATTGTTTGTAGTTCCCTCTGTAAATTGCACATAGTGCAGTCGCAAGTTTATAGCGAATTTACCCGCCACAGGGAGGCAGTCCATAATACACATTAATTTGATATAAAAAATTCTGAACTTTCAGCATAAACATTCCTGTCACAATACGAAAAACTATCTCTGGAAAAACTGATATATTATTCATCTGTGTTGTTGGCACCTTTCCGTATTTCCTGACTGTAGTTTTGTATTCCACTATGATAAGGCATGAGGTTTACAGCCCACGGTGATAGCGAGTGCGATTAGCAAGACCCACCTGCTCTAAGAAAAGTTTTCCACAATCACATCATAGAATTTCAGGACCGTTGTTGCAGTAATTTAATTTAGTGGTTTCTTCTCAGATGACTGTGGCTAAGTCGATGCGAACGCTTCGTAATGCCGGGTTCGATCTCAACTGCGGGCCATGCGCCTTGCGTTGGTTTCGACAGTGGTATCAAGAAAGCTGACTGTCCAGAAGGTAATGGCAAACTACTGGACGTAAATTTGCCTAGAAAAACAACACATCAGCCAGGGGATGTTGGGGTTGGTTCTGCAACGTCCTGTAAAGGTTACGCAACTAACTAACATTCTCAGATGATCAGCTCTCACCCTTTATGCAGTCATGTTTACATCATTCTCATACTTTTCCTAGGGGATGCGTGGTATCGAGGCATGGTGTCCGCCTCGAGTGCTAGAGGTTCCGGGTTCAATCCCCTGTAAGGGCTGGGATTTTCTCACGTGAATTTGGATTATAGTCATTCCCGCTGTTCTTTGGGTAGGAAGATGGGACGCATTGTTGCGCACTTAAAAAAAAAAAAAAACCTTTGGCAGTTGGAAATCGAAAAGAGTAGCCTAACGGCTCTGCACGGGCTAAAATACGAATTGAAAATCTACCCAAAGTATTTCAGTATCCTCGCTGGCTGAGGAGCCTGTTAACTGTGCTGAGCTTCTTCGGACTCAGACTTGAGTTAGAAGACGAACGGAGCACTTACGGATTACTACCCGTGTGTCATGATGTTGATCCGTTGTTTAAACCTCAAACCTTCGAACCTTATTTCTTTGTCTACTTGCCGTGCCACTCAACACGACGCATAGCATCTTCCCAATGAATCCGTCTCAATACCTGTATCATTCATGTCCTGATTCCAAGCATTTTTATACTGTAGTAAAGGTCGTCTTCGACATCGTCCACCCATCTGTATTTCACCAGGGGAGATGTCATCTACCATCCTCTTTTCTCTAGATGTGGCGCAGCCGCCGGGTCCGTGGAAGACTTAGCATTAATAAAACTGTTGTACATGCTCTTTCCAACATCTATGGCGGCTGCGTGGTCTCGAAGCAAGGTGTCTGCCCCGAGAGCTAGAGATTCCGTGTTCAATCTCCAGTAAGTGCTCGGATTTTTGTTTTGGACTTAGATTTCTAGCAACTCCCCCTGGTCTCATGATAGTGAGGTCAGACGCCCGTGTGCATTTGGCAATCGAATAGAGTAGCCTAACGATGTGTCATGATGTTGATCAGTTGTTCAAACATCAAACCCTACTCAGTCCAACACCTCGTCTATGGCATATGTTTTACTGACAACACCTTACGAAGACCCTTTCCACTGATATTTGTGGTTTAGTCAGCTGTAAAGACAGGATTGCCACCCACATACCGGGGTTCAAAATACGCCTTAAGCAATTTATTATGAGATAATGTTGCATATTAATTTTTAGTGGCGTAAATGCGGTGAGCAATAACATGCCAATTAACTTAAAATTTCGTTATGTAAACAAAAATACAAGCAATGTTCCCTATGAACAGTTAGAAAAAAAAAAAAAATGCACAATTGATTGCTCGACATATTTTGTCGAACACTGTTACGAGCACACTACTGTAACAATTAAAAACAATGAAATAAATGAATAATTGCATTAGAATTATCAGAAAAAGATTTGAAACCAAGCAAGAAGCACTAGTAATCTTCATAATATCACAAACACAAACCACAAGTTAACTTTGCTGTTAGAAAGAACATAAATCTTCAATACCACACATATGAACAAAATACAGGAAATTACCTGACACATCCAAGATAGAAATGACGTTCCTAATTGGCTAGTAATTTACATAAATAAACAGAGGCGGCACCCTTGAGACTAGAAATATTGTATGGTGTAATAAACAAACAGACAATGTACTGATTGGCACTCACAGAATAAAGTAGAAAGATAAAAACGACATTCTAGACAACACAAAAGTCGAAAGCTTTAGTTACTGGGGCGGTAATCGAGTTTGTCACCTTCAAACGTTACGTACCCTCGCTATGTAAACAATTGTACTATAGACATGACCGGCTTGGGTGAAAAAAGTTTTTGAAACCTATGGCGCCATATCAATGGTTTGAGATTAATTCTGTCCGTATTCTATAGTTGTGATGATGATATTCTTCTACTAAGTAAAAACAGCAGTGAAATGCACAGAAACACGGATGATTTTGCAATAATAGAATTAGGGACTGTACTAGAAATAAGTTATGAAAAGACAAATATATTAAAGACACAACAACAGATCCCGCAGATTAACAATAAAGACAAAAGTAATTCAGGTAACCGATCAATTTACTTTTTTAGAAAGTATTTTTAATAGTGACACAAACACAATGAAAGACATTTGGACATGCCGAAGCATCATCAGTTTTTATAGCTTGAACTGCCCGGCTCTCTAGCGTAGTTTGCTAAACCGGATTGCGCGGAGACCGGGTGACGAACTCCTTGTGGTCCGGGTTCAATCCCGGGGTAGGCAGGAAAGCTACATTTTCTCCCAGATTTACGGTATTTACAATGGAATCAAGTCCGAAAGATTGCGATATCCATAATACCGAGCCTAAGGGTTAACAACTCATGGCTTCTAAAACAAACAACAAACATAGCTTGAACTAAACATGGAACTTACAATTTTAAAATTTAAAAACCCAGTTACGCATTTTCAATTCTAATACACACACACATATATATATATATATATATATATATATATATATATATATATATATATATATATATATATATATATATATATATATATATATATATATATATATATATATATATATATATATATATATATATATATCAATTTTAACATATTAAAGTGAAGGTTGGAGATCCACTAAATACATGGAACGCAAGCTAAACGAATTAAAAAACAAATATTTAATGAAAATAATGAAAACAAAATAAGATGCATTTAAAAGAAAGGAAGCAATAAGAGAAATCTACAGCCAGCCTCCAGCAACATCAGTTATTAGACTGGAGACGACAGTGCCCCATTGTTCACATCCTGTAAAGAAACCGGCAGAGAATCCTCAGACAGGTTTTCAAATGAGAAATAAAGGGGTCTACTTCTTCTTCTTCGCGTTCACCAGCTGAACACTCTGGCGGAAAGTTCTGGTTGCTCGTCCACTACTGAACTGCAGTCCTGCTCCAGAACCTGAGTGTTGAGTGTGCATCAGTTTTTCAGATCTCATTCTCTTGAATACAGACTTTTGGTTCTTTGCCTCTCCGGCTGATGCACTCCGGCTTCAAAGGAAGCTCCCCAATTAGTCGACTCTTACGACATGCTTTTGGGGAGGCAGTGGGTCTATTCTTGTTTTCCCCACAATGGGGCCCCGGAAACCACACGGGAGATAAAGTGGTTAAGGAGGCGAGGACGCCAAAAAGAATAACTAAGAGGAACGTTGACGAGGGAGGCTAAAGCTGCTGGATTGGATTCCATCCATGATATTGAACTGATTCCACATGATAGAAAAAAATGGAGGAATAAACAGATATTCAAATGTGACATGTAATGTCGCAATAGAATAATGAATGAATCATGGGGAAAAAACGTAAGATAGTAAATAAAAAAAAAATTTTAAAAATGAGAAACTAAACGTGTGAGGGCAGAAATATTTAGTTAACAATAAAATTTTAAAAAAAAAGCAACCCTAATATGTGAATCATGATGTTTACAATGTAAGATGTAGGTATATCTTGAATATAATTTTGAGTACGAAATGGAATTTATTTAGAAACAGCATATGCAAATGCAAGATGAATGTATTTCTAACATATTGTACATAATGCAGAATATATAGGCATAAGAAAGAATTGCGAATAATCATAATGCATCGTCGTAATTTATATATCTTTATATTTATATATCGTAATTTCCAAACGGTACATGTAAACATGTATCACAAGAACAATTAAAAAAAAAAGAAACAGACATAACATTACTTGGTATGGACAAATGGCTCCACTGAAGGAAACACACAGCATCCAGACACACACGAATCTCCAGATAAACATGTCTTTGCCCAGACTCCTGCTAGATTAAAGTTATAATGAACTGTAAGAGGGAGAATACAAAAGACGAAAGAAGAAGAAAACAGAAAAAGAAGATAAATGGAAGAAGAAGAAGAAGAAGAAGAAGAAGAAGAAGAAGAAGAAGAAGAAGAAGAAGAAGAAGAAGAAGAAGAAGAAGAACAAGAACAAGAAGAAGAACAAGAACAAGAACAAGAACAAGAACAAGAAGAAGAACAAGAAGAACAGGAACAAAAAGAACAAGAACAAGAAGAAGAAAAGGAGAAGAAGAAAAAGTGGGGGAAATGGACGAGAAAGAAAAAGAATAGGAAGATGAACTGGAAGCAATTGTCAGTTACAAGAACCTTATATTCGACCCGACAGGCTAGCTTTTAGCCACTAGGCCACTTCGACTACCTAGTCTACATGTGCCGATAAAGCTTTTCTACGTCGATAATAGTAAAAGTAAAGTATCCTTTATAAAAAAAGAAAACGAAAAGTTCAAGACAACACACAATACGACAATCTCTTCAAACAAACACATTGGCAACCAACCTTTAACCTGGGTAAGAAATACGGTTCTGCCAAGTGGGAAACGGTATAATGAAAGCTTCAGTGCGTGACAATGAAAGGTGCCTTTTTTCTCACAGTTTGTTACACGCCTGATAAGATCAGCACGGCTAGTATCTTCTACTTTCTAAAGCGGTGAAACTATGGGGGTGACTGCAGTCAAGCTTATACAATGAATTCCAGAGAAATATGACTAAAAAGCTCAACAAAATAGGAAAAAGGAAAACGTGCACAAAACAACACAACGTAACGTTTCGACCGGGCAGCCTTTTTCAAACAGAAGTGGACTACACAAACGAGGAATGGAGAGTATGTAGATCTCTAAGGGGTGACGTGAGCGACGTTTAAAAAATGTGATGCGGAATAAATGAAATAAAATAAAATAAACGATGGCTAAAAAATATAGTCACAATGCTGGGAATAAAAGAAATGCAAGTGTTAATGATACATAAATGATATTGATAAGAAATAGAATATGGTAATAATATGAAATAAAATAAAATAATTAACATTTAAAATGTAATAAGATTAGAACTATTTAGATGAAGGTATGTTGGATATTGATACCTCTTGGACTAAGAACGCCAAGGCTGTGGATAAGGCGATTTTCCAAAGCGAGGCGGGTAGTATGATCGCCAGAGCAAGATTTTAATGCTGTGACAGATATGTCATCTTTACCGCTGTGGTCAGGGCTATTAAAATGAAGAGGGATTGGTTTGAGTGTCTTCTTGTCGATATCAGAGAGGTGTTCCCGGAAACGATCAGCTAGCTTTCTGCCAGTCTCCCCAATGTATGCCATGCTGCATCGTTTGCAGATAATTGCATAAATTACGTTGCGGGATTCGCAAGTAAAAGGTTCCCTAATTTGAAAAGAACCATTAGGGAAACTGACCGAAGAAGTCTGGACAACGAAAGGACATGTTTTGCAGGTGCTGCGTGAGCACTGAGTAGTCCCAAGAGGAAGTGCTGTATGGATCGGTGGGAGTCGGCTTCGGACAAGTATGTCTTTAAGGTTGCGATCTCGTCTGTAAACTAATCTAGGTTTCTCACTAAAGATAATACTGGTGTCCGGATCAGAGCGGAGGATGTCCAAATGACGAAAGAATACTTTAGAAGCAACCACATTGTTAGGGTGAAAAGTCAAGATCAATTTAGGTCCCTCATTGGTGGAGTTACGTTTGGTAGGAAAAGCATCTCTCCTGGTGATTGCTAAAACTTTGTTTAGAGCCCCTTGTAGAATGTGTTCCGGATAGAAACGGGCACGGAAGAATTCAAGAAGTTCAACTGATTTATCAAAGAAGTCAGAATCGTCAGAGCACAACCTGCGCAATCGAAGGAGCTGTGAATATGGAATAGAATTTTTACACGGTAGTGGGTGAGAAGACGTATAGAGGAGATAACTGTGAGAATCCGTGGGTTTGTAGTAGGCTGTGGTTTTCAGACACGAGAAATCGATGCTAATCGTGATGTCAAGAAAGTTAACTGAAGTGGTGGAGATCAGTGAGGTGAATTTGATAGCCGGATTGAAATTGTTGATGTAAGTAATAAATTGGTCAAGCTCAACCATGGACATTTCGGTGATACCAACGCCATCATCTATGTATCTCCTATACACCTCCGGAAACTTGCCCGGGTATGATAAACTGACCTCGTATTCCAGGTGGCCCATAAAGAGGCACGCGTAACTAGGACCCATCTTGGTGCCCATCGCAACCCCACTGATCTGGTCAAAATACTCACCATTAAACTCAAAAGAGTTGAGGGTCAGTACCAGTTCGGCAAGGCGTACAAGAACTGAAGTAGGGATGATCGGGTTGGACCTTCTGTCCAAAAAGAACTGGAGTGCTCTAAGACCATCAGAGTGAGGGATAGACGTATAGAGGGAGCATACGTCTATCAGGAAAAGATGATAGGTTTTACCAGGAAGTAGTCTGATGGATTCGAAAATGTTGAGGGCATGGTTGGTGTCCTTGACAAATGAAGGGAGACTGGTGACAATTGGTTGGAAAATACTATCTAAAAATTCAGAAAGATACACCGTGGGACAGGAGCATGCAGATACAATGGGACGTCCAGGGTTGTTAGGCTTATGGATCTTAGGCAGCAAGTACATACACGGTTTGCCAAGTTGGCTGTCAAAAACACGCATATTGTTGGCCTGCTTAGGAAGAGTACCCTGTGAAATAAATGATTGTAACGTGTCCTTGACTTTCTTATTGTTGGAGACTGTGGGGTCGTCCCTTCTTGCGGAATAGAAAACGGGGTTTCTGAGTTGGGTACTGGCTTCCTCAATATAAAGATCCTTCCTCCAAACCACTACAGCGCCCCCTTTGTCAGCTGACTTTATAACAATATCGTTCCTCTTTCTGAGGGAGGAGAGAGCCCGCCATTCACCTTTGGAGAGGTTGGATTTAGGTAAAGGCCTTTGTTCCAACTGCTGGATAGTATGAAGCGTGTGGCTGATGTATAGATCAAGCGCCTTAGATTTACCAGCAGGAGGAGTCCACTGTGAACGGGATTTGTTGGCCGTTGAAAGAAATGTAGTTTCGTCAATAGGCCCAGTGGGGGCAGGTGGTTGAGCCCAGTGATGATGTTTCAGGCGACATGGAGTTAATGTCATATCTACTATATGTATACACACACGCACACCTCACACACACAAACACACACTAACTAGATTTAATGATGGACAAAACGGACATACTAAAGACCGTTTATGAACAAATGCCCACAGAAGATGCAATGTTCATTGACAAAACGTTTATAAAAATGTTTCAAGTTAAAATCACAAGTTAATCTAGCGATGAAATAAATATGATTTGAATAATACAACTGTTCATTTGATGTAAACAAGTTTCGTCATCATCGTTGACAGTGGGCTGTCGTGTCGATTCTTAAATCAGTAATTCGAGCGCAATGTAGCCCTATGTGAACATAACGTCGCGAAAGATTCATGATGAATATGGTTTATTTGAAATGAACATAAAATAAAGGCTATCCAATTGCGTCGCTTTTTTTTTTTTTTTCACCAAGAGAAAGAAGAATCAACAATAATTACCAACTAATGATGGTTGACTATATATGTCCAGGCTTTTATTAGGTTCGTCTTTGTTTGTTTGTTTCTCTAGTCTAAACATTATGTACAATGTTTTCACTTGTTCTCTATAAGCTTGTGCGCTGAAATTTCGACGACATACACTTTGTGCAAAACAAGACTAGTGCAAACATATCCAGAAAAAAAAAATATTTGAATTGGCTATGTTTGTGTAAGACATGATACATGTTTATATTGTAGACTTTTTCCCCCAAGTGAAACCATGTAAATTACAACCAGTTTAGAATTCTTCATGACTTTGTCTTCAACCCCAACACAGTTAGACTACATATTACTTTGTGACCGCTGGGACTCCCAATACAACTGAGTTACGAGTTATGAGTTAGATTATCTTCACAGCACTCCGGACACATCCATAGGCGCTCAGAATCCCCTCTCAACAGTGTCCGTTTATCAGCGTCCGATTGCTATGAAGCTGAAACTAGGATTACCAGATTACCAGATCAGACGGCTGGATTAGGCTTCCATGACTTGTAGGTGGGGAGCTCGCATAGGAATAGTGCTTCTTTAAGTCACTTAATATTATTATCCCAGTATGCAGCTATTGGAGGGCGGCGGGTAACTTGAGCCTCCAGAATTCAGGTTACCAAGCCAGTTGATAGGGACCCAAATAAAACGTTTTTATCCCGAATGGGGTTAACTAATTAACTTCCTGCATCACAGATGACACAGTAGCAACCATTAGGAATGATGACTCGGTGAGCAGAAGGCGCGGGAGGGAGCAAGCGAGTGGACCAGAAAGAGTAAAGTGGTTGGGAGAGAAAATTATATTGCTCATGCAATGTAATTACGTGGTGTTGACTGGTGTCAAGAATTGACATCACCATTAGGGCGATTCCCATACATGCTCCGTCCTCATCTTCAGCAGCCAGTACAGAGTTCCAGTACTGATGGTACCAGGCACAATTTGGTTAACAGTCTGCCTTGCCTTTCCTCTGAGTGAAGTGAGGCGGCCAGACCCTCTGGTTACACCAAGGTGCCT
This sequence comes from Candidula unifasciata, assembly GCA_905116865.2. Lineage (NCBI taxonomy): Eukaryota > Metazoa > Mollusca > Gastropoda > Stylommatophora > Geomitridae > Candidula > Candidula unifasciata. The sequence goes on from CAJHNH020003909.1 coordinate 42,610, forward strand.
CATTTACTCCAAGCCATAATAATCTTCTTTCTCCACTGATTCCGTAGCCTGTTCCCAACGGGCATTGACCACATCTGACTTGTCATGTATCAATTCATCATCAAGTGGTGCAGATCCAGGCGATCTGTTTGCCTGTTCGTTACCCACCACACCGGCATAATCTGCAGAAAAGATCCAAAGTATGCTCACTACCCGTGCCACTCTGCTCGAAGCATTCCTGTCTTTATCTTTCTCAGCATGCTTTCAGAGTCTGTCACAATTAAGACATGTGTATACATCCTGTTCTCTAGCCACCGGAGAGCTGCAGTTACCGCCTCCACGACCATTATGTGGTGTTGTGTGTGTATGTGTATGTTTTATTTGTTTCTCGCTGTGTGCCTGTGTGTGTGTGTGTGTGTGTGTGTGTGTATTCTCGGGTATCACATACTACATTATGTACAATTTATGAAACATACATTTAATTTTGAATCATAAAAACTTTATTTTAATTAAAGCCAAAACTTAACGTGAACTGCATGTCTTCTCGTTACTATACCTGATATACTTTCGATCTTTGCCAAAAGACTGATTGAGCCGCGAAAGAACTGTACTATTTTTATTTATGTTGTTCTGAGATAGGCATTATTCAAGTCTACAATCTGTCGTCTGTCGGTGTTTCATGATCTGAGCAATATTTTATAGATTACAGATTTCATGATGGACATGGTGATAATGAAAATGCTGATACCCATGATGTTAAAGATTAATACTGTATTATTCGTTAAACGAGTCGGTGTTTGGCTGGCTTTACATCGGACAAGACTGACTCAGCGTCGTAAAGAAGTTGTAAACACTCGTATCGCCACAGTTGCCTAAGACGTCTTCAGGGGGAATATTTGTAATCCACGTCTGTAGACTCTTTTCTTCACAAGTACAGACCAGGTCAGTGCTGTTGGAGATATCAAAGACGAAGATATGATCGATAGATGAGAGGGAGAGAGGGAGACGTGTAAGCAAGCTATGCTGAAGATGCAGCTCTTGAAGACGTGGGACATTCACGAAAGCATGATCGGATATTTTAACAATTGGATTGTTACCTAAATGAAGAAACCTGATACTAGAATTCGAAGGAAAACTAGAGTCGGTTAATTCTGAAATCAAGTTATTCTCAAGCCAAACAAATGTAGTTAAGGGTGGAAAATCTGATCCTTGGATGTGGGTCACAAAGTTAGATGGCATAAATATTTCGGTAACGCCAGTCAGTTCTGTTAAGACACGTGGAATAGATGGAAGGGATTTGAAAGCAAAAGCAAGAGCGTACAAACTTGAAGGCACGGCCCCAGAATCTGGGTCAGCTATTCTATTGCGCCCAAAATCAAGACTTCCAATTTGTGTCAGATATGAGAGATCAGGTATAGCTGTCAACTGGTTGCCAACAAGATCCAGACTTCTTAGAGAGCTAGCATATGGACGAAGTACATTGCTCAAATCACCAGCGTCAGAGATGTTATTGAAGTTTAAATCTAAGTCCGACACATTGCTTAAGTGGGGCAGCCATGTTATGTCAGTAATCTGATTGTTCTGTAAGTATATCGACGTCAGAGCTGTATGATTGGCTAGTGACTTGGGTACAGTCATAAGCCTGCCGTTAATCATCGACAGAAGAACTAAACTCTTCTCTGACATAGTAAAGGCATTATCCGGGACTGTAATGAAAGAGCTATCAGAAAAATAAACATTAAACAAATGTGGGAAGTCGTGAAACCAGTCTGGCCATGACGTCAGCCCAACAGAACCCAGAAAAAGTGTCTCAATAGTGTTACCAATGTTTCTCATAGCACTTGGGTTCCAATCCCGAATTGGTGTGTTGTATATGTACAGTTTCTTTAGATTACGCAGATGGAGAAATGCATCCGGGATTCTGGTGAAATGGGCCCCGTCAAATCGGAGGGTTTCCAATGTTGCTGCAGACTGATTGAAGGCGTCGTCGTCTATCGATGCGATTGGATTCAGTGTAAGGGATATCTCTCTCAAGTTTGGAGGCAGGCTTCCAGAAACAATTTTAGTCAGTCTGTTAGCCTGCAGATAAAACAACAATCAATAAGAGAACTGAAGATAATAGTCATAATCCACATAAGGATGATTATAATGGTGACGATGATAATCATGACTGTACAGTGATGTTAATTATATATTACTAAGGTTAATTAATACTAATAATCATTATTTTCATAATTTACCATTTTAGACATTATCACATGAATAGGTAAAGTATAGTAAAGAATAAGATTCTTTTTCACGACTTCGGGCGTATTGGGCATAAAGGGCCAGATCTATATTTTAAAGATCAATCGGCACTGGATGGGTGATTTGACCGGTCACTTTTACTTCCAAGAATATTACCTGGTATCACTTTAGGGTTGGCTCGACCAAGAATATTTGTCAATAAGTCCTGTTGCATTCGGATTTGAACCCACGACGTTCGAACCCGCAGGTAAGCGTCTAGCTGTTACACTCAAGTATCCCAAAAATAGACATGTCCCCATGGGATATACAGTTAACACTCGCATTCAGTATCGATATTGTTGTTAAAGCGTAGAGGCCGGTCTTGTGTTGCAGTCTGATACGATCACCAGAATCATGGATTAGGTCAATCCTCTTGTCCAGGCATGCATCTCTTCGTCTTTGTCGGGCAATATCCCCATCAAGCTTACCATTTATTGCCAACTTTGCGAGTCAGTTACTTCTCACAATATGCGCGACACACAAAAACACTGGTTGTCAACGTTTAAGTATACAGTAAATATATATATAAGGTCGACCATGGGTATGCCAGGAATTATGGTTGTTGTTCATAACAGAAACAGCTTGCGTTATACTGATGACACCGTCTTGATAGCGACAAGACAGAAAAAACTACCGGCATTGATAGACGCAGTGGTGGTAGAAAGTCATAAAATGGTCACCATTCTGAACAATGGAAAGACAAAGGTAATGGTGATTTCAAAGAAAAGAATAGTGCCTAAATGTACAAGGAAAGCTAAAGCGCTATTTTAGAACAAGTACAGACATTTAAGTATCTAGGCACATGAATCAAATCCGATGGAAAATGTATCACATAAATACATAATAGAATATGATAGGCCAAAACTGTATTCTACAACATAAAGAACATTTTTCTCAATAGATCCATGTTTTTTGAGGTTATAAAAAAAATGTTCGCATGCTATATAGAGCTGGTAACAACATTTGGCTGTGAAGCCTAGACAATTATTAAACAAGCAGAACAAAATCTTGAGGACTCGGAGATGTGGTTTTACAGAAGAATCCTTAGAATTCCTTGTGCTAAGAAGAGCAACCCATATGTTTTGAAAGAGGCAGGTGCTCGAACACAACTTATCACAATCATCATAAAGAGACAGTCATCTCTGTTTGGTCATGTTATGATAAGAGGGAAATTCGAACATGTTGTGATTACTGGAAAGATCTGTGGAAAGAGAGACAGAGAAAGACAGCGTGAGCATATTCTTTACAGCGTTTTGTCATGACATGAGGTGTTCGCAAGGTGTTCGCCCCGAGTGCTGGAGGTTCTGGGTTCAATCCCAGGTAAGGGCTGGTATTTGTTTACGTGGACTAGGATTTCTAGTAATTCCCCCTGGTCTCTGGGTAGTGAGATCGGACACCCGTGTGCATTGTTGAGCACGTTAAAATCCCTTGGCAGTTGGAAATAGAAAGGAAAAGCCTAACGGCGCTGCCCGGTCAAAATTTGGAGTTGAAAATCTATTTAAAGTATTAGGGATCCTCACCGGTGTTACACAGTCTGTGCACTGTGCTGAGGTTCTTCTGACTCAGACTTGAGTTAGAAGAAGAACGGAGCACTTATAGGTTTCTACCGTGTGCCATAATGTTGGTCCGTTGTTCAAACTTCAAACTTGTCATGACATGGAGGGGTGTCAGCACACGAACAGGTGGTACACGCAGCTGCAGATCACAGATTGTAGAGAGGCATGATGGCCTGAGCCATTCAGCAAGGTACTTAATGAGGATGACTAAGTTGTTTCACCTGTATCAAGGAGTCCAGTCTTTCCATGATATTCTTTAGGAGCCATCATGGTGTAGCAGCGAGGGACTCGTACACGGACCAGAAGGTCATGGATTCAATTCTGCATATAGCTGAATTGTTTCAGTCACGATCTTGGATATCCCGTTGGCCCAGCTTACAAGGGGTACAAAGTAAAATCATGGGAAGAAAAAGCGGTTGTTGTGATGTTGAACACATCGTCCACCGATTGCCAATTGGTTTCAGATACATAGATCAGCACGATCTACTCGGTATAGCTAATGGTGTAAAACAATTTCAATTTTATCTCATAATCTTTTAATTATTCTAATTTAAATAATATATATATATATATATATATATATATATATATATATATATATATATATATATATATATATATATATATATATATCCACGTTGAGTACATGAGTTTCATCCTATCTGATCATTGTTCAAGTCTGACAACGTTTAACGCAGGTTCCGTGTATCACTTTTTTGTCTGACTGTAACTGACATTCTGTTAAACTTATCACATGGCTTATTTGTGTTTATGCCTATAGTGAATTACTCCTTTTTTATTATTTTTATTATTAAAATGTAATTCTTTTTTGCCTGTGTGACCTGGCCCTCACGGGAAGCCAATAACACTGCACCCTAAAAGGCATGCCGTAAAAAGCCACTAGGGATAGAGTTGGGTTTTGGGTTGGCTACTTTATTCTGTTAAAAACAATAGTTACAAAAACCAACCAACCATTGACAAGGCCAAAAAAAAAAAAAAAAAAAAAACTAGAAAAACCAGCTGACCAAAAGGCTCTTCTAATAGCCGACTAATGACACGATGTGGAGCAAACCAAGACGAGAGGAGGCTCTTCTAATAGTAGACTGATGACACGATGTGGAGCAAACCAAGACGAGAGGAGGCTCTTCTAATAGTAGACTGATGACACGATGTGAAGCAAACCAAGATGAGGGGAGGCTCTTCTAATAGTAGACTGATGACACGATGTGGAGCAAACCAAGATGAGGGGAGGCTCTTCTAATAGTAGACTGATGACACGATGTGAAGCAAACCAAGATGAGAGGAGGCTCTTCTAATAGTAGACTGATGACACGATGTGGAGCAAACCAAGACGAGAGGAGGCTCTTCTAATAGCAGACTAATGACACCATGTGGAGCAAACCAAGATGAGGTGAGGCTTTTCTAATACAAGAAAGATAACACGATGTGTAGTAAACCAAGACGAGGTGAGGCTTTACTAATACAAGAAAGATGACACGATGTGGAGCAAACCAAGATGAGTCTGGATCGTCGACGTACAGCCTTTGACATAAGAACACCTCGGTAATTGTAAAAGATGGGGAGGACATGGGAGGAGCTGCAGGTGAAAGCCAAGGATAGAACGACTCAGGTTGGGGAACCGTTTTGTGGGGAAAACAAGAATATACCCACTGCATCCCCAACAAGCACGTCGTAAGAGTAGACTGATGGGTGCTTCATTCGAATTGGGAGTGCATCTACCTAAGAGGTAAAGAACTTACAGCCTGTATACACATTCATCAGATTTGTAAAACACTCTGTTTCTGGAAAAAGACTCAAGTCTAGAGGTGGATGAACAACCACAAATTGTCCCAAGAGTTTACAGTCGGTGAACGCGAACAAGTAGAAGAAGAACGACTTGGTGCAAGTTGGTTGTTGATGGTCGATACTCTATTGGTACACAGAAGGCAAAAGAAAAGGAATTTCTTTAAGCTATAGGTATTATTTTTTTTTTTAAATAGTGATTAGTTGGACATACGTTCAAGCATGTTTTCTTAGTTATGCCTACAGAGGCTAACATACTATATGAGATATACTGCGAACATAGACACATAGTAATGTTATAGTGTCTCTCTGATGTTATCGTTTCACCATATTCTTGGCCTGGCATTTGGTCGACGCGTCTCTTCTCCTTAGGTGCAGTTCTGATTCCTTTCATTAAAAAAATAGTTCCACCGCTTTAGGCGTAATACCCCCTCATCCAATATATAACACAAAAACACCGATGGCGCAGTTGGTAGCATTCTTGGCTGCAGACAGTGTAGATATATGTTTGGAATTCATAAATATTACACAATTAAAAAAAAAAATTGTTTTTCAAACACGGAAAAGGAATAATTAGGAACACAGCTTCAGCTAAAAACAGCAGATCAAATGTTCTGGTCATATCATCCAAAAGCCATGACAAGCACTACACCTCAGAAGATCAGCTACAAGAGCAAGAGGACGCCAACAAATAGTGGGTCGACAACATTAAAGACACGTTAGGACTTTTACTCGTGACAACAGTCAATGATCGTCCAGTGTGCTGTATCGTATTCTTCTACACGACGTTTAACCATATCAGTGCTTAACATTGATCATTAAGGACATCGGGTACTTACATCCAACATAAGGATAGTGAAGACTGTGTTGTTTGTACTGACCAGCTTAGGGACGGAGGTCGGTTTTAGGCTTTGGCACTCGATGTATGAGCCTTGGCAGTCGCATTGCTATAATAATAAGAAACAAATAAAAATGTAACATGACTGTCACTGGAACTATGAAGTTCGTTATTGTGCTCCATTCTCGAAAGACGGAAGACCTACTGCTAGTAGAGATCTTGCTAATTTTGTTGAAACAAGTGCAAACGAATCAATTGTTTTACCCATGACACCCTCTTTGTTTGTTCGTGTGTGATTGCATAAGCAATATCTATAGACAAAATAACATACATCTTCTACCTGATAAGGGCATACATCCCCTGTAGTCAATCCTATGAGACTGATGCTGATTCCCGCTATCATAAAACACTTCCACAAGAGCATTCTGGAAAGAAAGAGGTCACAGAAAACAAGAATGAACACAAGCAAAAACTAATGTACTCAATGGAGAAGAAAAAAAATAGCATTTTTTTTTTATCATCATCATCATCACTGTTATTTCTCAGTGAGCCATGATTTTGTGACATAAATTTGTGAAAACATGCATTAATTTTCTCATTTCTACTTGGGCTATACGGATGGCCAGGGCACACTTGAGTAATGGAGGATGGTAGAGGCTTAAGGGCGTGCTATGGTAGATATCTTCTTCTTCTTCTTTGCGGTCACCAGCTGTAAACTCTGGTGGAAAGTTTTTGTTGTTCATCCACTTCTAAACTGCAGTCCTGTTCCAGAACCTGGGTGTTGCGTGTGCGTCCGTTTTACAGATCTGACTGATGTGTGTGCAGACTGCTGGTTCCTTTCCTCTTAGGCAGATGCACTTCGACTTCGAAGGAAGCTCCCAATCAGTCGACTCTTACGACATGCTTTTTGGGAAGACAGTGGGTCTATTCTTGTTTTCCCTATCATAGGGCCCCGGAACCCACACGGGGATATGGTAGATATAAACATTGAGAAGATGTTGAGGTTTGCCTCTACTACGATTTGCGAACATGCCTTTAAGCGGATTATGAAGGATACAAGACATTAGGGGATCTGTGAGATCAGATTGCAAACAGGGGTAGAATTATATACAAGGAAAACTCAATAATTAAGTCACAAGTAGTTATGGGTTGGCAGAATAATGCACTTGGTGTTTTCAAAGGTGTGATTGGGTGATAGCAACATCTAACGTCATGTCTCCGTTCGTTAGGTGGCGCTAGGTGCAGGAAATTATGACTCTCGCTGGAGCTCGATATTAATACGATGTATTACCGTCCGGTGTTAACATGGTTAAGTGGTCTGCGACCAACAATCCGACTTGCCCGTTGTGCAAAGCGAAGCAGACTCTTGAGCACGTCATGTCCGCGTGCAGGAAAGCCCTAGGCCAAGGCCGATATACCTGGCGACACAACAAGGTGCTAAAAGAGTTAGCTGCCGTTGTTGACCAGGCTAGAATAAGGGCCAACGCAAGGGCCAGTTCTAGCATCGTCCCCATTCGTTTCCTCAAGGCTGGTCAGATTCAAAAAGGTAAGGTCAACCGAAACGCATTCGCTCCATCTGTGCTAGACTCTGCGAGGGACTGGTTACTGGCGGTTGATCTGCTGGGCCATGAAAGGTACCCTGAGTTAATCCGGAAGACCGGTCTGCGACCTGACAAAGTTCTTCACTCTGCGGAGAGACGGCAGCTCATCCTGATAGAGTTGACCGTCCCGTATGAGTCGCGTATGGAAGAAAATCGCCTGTATAAGCTCGAGAAATACAGTAAGAATAAACTCACAGGGAGCAAGTACAGCGGGGATCTACAGTCATCAGTAGAAATTATCCTCTTTCGACACACGTTTCGGCCCACGATTCCTAAACGTATTCGGAGGTGGGCCCACCTGAGTTCATGAAGCTCAGGGCTGGTACCCTGCTGCACGAAATTACCGGATGATGTTATTCTTTCGGATAGGGACAAGACGACTTGGTGATTTGCAGAAGGTACTGTGAGATAAGATGCCGCCGCGGTAGCCTAATTAGATCAGTCAGCATACCTTGACGACCGAGCGACAAGCTTACGATTGGTTTACCGGACACATGTTGGACTTTATTAGCAGGTGGCAGAGGATCACTGGCAGACAATTTGGACACGATGGACTATCAAGGGTGAGAAACCCTTTTCCGTTAGACACCCGGACCAGCTCACCGAGGCCCGTCCCCTACGTTGTTGCGTTGCGTCCAAAGCCAGCTCGAGGCCTTTTCGGCTGCCTCGCCCAGTTTTTTAAGTGTTCGTTTCCGTTTATTACGGCGCAATCCTAGTTCTTTAATCACATTGTAGAGCGAAGTGGAAACGAGGCCTCTCGCTCCCACTTCGACGGCAAAGACCCGTACTGTGTACGCCTCGTTTCTCCTCAGACCGGCTGCTAAATCACTGCGCGCATTTATGGATGACACGACTATTATAACGGGCAGCGAGGAGTCTGCCCGCACGATCCTGAATAGATTGGACGCGGTTGTCCAATGGAGCGGTATGCAGTTTAAACCGCAGAAGTCGAGGAGTCTGTCAATCCATAAGGGCAAGGTTTCGGCAATCAGTTTTACGGTGGCAAGGAACAAGATCCCTACGGTTCTGGAGGAACCGGTGAAGAGTCTCGGTCGCGTTTACGATTCGAAGTTATCTGACAGAGCGGAAGTCCGGCGAATACATGAGTCACTGGCTACAGGCCTGCTCGCGATCGAGCGATGCAGGCTGGTCGGGAAATTCAAGGTATGGTGTCTCCAATTCATGCTGATTCCAAAGCTCCTATGGCCACTGCTAGTCTACGAGGTGACGATGACTGCAGTTGAAGCCATGGAGAAAAAAATCAACACAGCCTTAAGAAAGTGGATTGGAGCACCGCCTTGTCTGACCGACGTGGCTCTGTATTGCAAACAGGCTAAGCTGGTACTTCCGTTCAAGTCGATAACAGAAGAGTTTAAAGTCGGCAAGGTAAGGCTCGCCATGCTCTTGCGCGAGTCTTCAGACCCAAATGTCACCGCTGTCCAGCCCGCTCTAAAGACTGGAACCAAGTGGAGGGTCCTCGATGCGATTGAATCTGCTCAGAACGCACTAAAATTGAAGGAGGTAATGGGTTACACACAAACCGACCGTCGAGGCCTAGGGCACGGGAAAGTCAATTGGTGGTCAAAGGCCTCAGCCAAAGAGCGCCGAGACATGGTGATACAAACGGTGAGGGACAACGAAAACGAGGTTCGGGTCCAGAAAGCAGCCCAACAGTCGCAGCAGGGCCATTGGGTCAGCCTGGAGAGCGCATTGCCGAGAATACTCACATGGGGTGAGATCTGGCGGATGACCCCGCTGCGACTGAGCTTTATCGTTCGTTCGGCGTACGATGTATTACCGTCCGGTGTTAACATGGTTAAATGGTCTGCGACCAACGATCCGACTTGCCCGTTGTGCAAATCAAAGCAAACTCTTGAGCACGTCCTGTCCGCGTGCAGGAAAGCTCTAGGTCAAGGCCGCTATACCTGGCGCCACAACAAGGTGCTAAAGGAGTTAGCAGCCGTTGTCGACCAGGCTAGAATGAGGGCTAATGCCAGAGCCAGTTCTAGTATCGTCCCCATTCGTTTCCTCAAGGCTGGGCAGGTTCCAAAAGGTAAGGTCAACAAAAACGCATTCGCTCCATCGGTGCTAGACTCTGCGAGGGACTGGTTACTGGCGGTTGATCTGCCAGGACATGAACGGTATCCCGAGTTGATCCGTAAAACCGGCCTGCGACCGGACATCGTTCTCCATTCTGCGCAAAAACGGCAACTCATCCTGATTGAGTTGACGGTCCCGTTTGAGTCGCGGATGGAGGAGAATCATTTGTACAAGCTCGAGAAATACAGTGATTTAGCAGCCAGTTTGAGGAGAAACGAGGCTTACACAGTACGGGTATTTGCCGTCGAAGTGGGAGCGAGAGGCCTCGTTTCCACTTCGCTCTACAATGTGGTTAAAGAATTAGGATTGCGCGGTAATGAACGGAAACGAACACTCAAAAAACTGGGAGAGGTGGCCGAAAGGGCCTCTAGCTGGCTGTGGACGCAACGCAACAACGTAGGGGACGGGCCTCGGTGAGTTGGTCCGGGTATCTAGTGGAAAAGAGTTTCTTATCCCTTTGAAAAGTCCATCGTGTACGAATTGTCTGCCAGTGTTCCTCTGCCAACTGCTAATAAAAGTCCAACATGTGTCCGGTAAACCAAAGTAAGCTTGTCGCTCGGTCGTCCAGGCATGCGGACTGTTCTAATTACGCTGTCGCGGCGGCTTCTTATCTCACAGTACCTCCTTCGAAACCACAAAGTCGTCTTGTCTCTGGCCGAAATAATAACACCATCCGGTAATCCCGTGCAGCGGGGAAGCAGCCCTGAGCTTCATGAACTCAGGTGGGCCCACCTCCGAAAGTGTCTAGGAGAATCGTGGGCCGAAACACTTGTCGACGAGGATAACTTCTACTGATGACTGGTAGATCCCTGCTGTACTTGCTCCCTGTGAGTTTATTCTTATTGTACGGGGCTAGCCCACAAGACTACCAGGAAAGACTGGTGACTATCGGGAAAGACCTTTTGACACCTATGGAAAGACTGGGCCCCCCGGTATCGCCGGGGGATATTATATAAACTGACATCTGGAGACAGATGTCGACTGTGGACCGGGTTGATCACCCTAACACAGTATAATACCTCCGATTTCGTACGACCACAATGAAATATGCCCCCAGGGCCCTCCGAAAGGGGGGGAGAAAAGGGCCCAATCTGATTGATACCCTCGTTGACGACTTTGCTAGCCCCCGGAGCTGAGACACTCGCCCAACGTCCGGGC
>CAJHNH020003910.1:0-42500 GCA_905116865.2 Candidula unifasciata
TTCTTTAAATGCAACCAACTTCATACAGCTCCTCCCGTTCGCTGCCTGTAGCGGCTTTGAACCGTTTTCTGAGGGCATTCTTGTCTGCCCGACACTTCAGAATGTCCCCTCTGCCTCATGCTAGTATTCTGCTTGGCACCGCCCGGCTGTGCCTTTACTACTGTCCCGAACTCGCGGGAGCAGGTGTTCATATATTACATCACCAATTTAGTAAGCTTGTCGCCTAGCGGCTTCTTGTTTAAAGTTTGTTTAAGTATCTCACATAAGGTAGCCTCCAACTTACACCACACCACCTTCTCGCTCGCAGGTGGAAACCTGATTCTGGAACGCACTTCTTCAGAAATCATCAAATGTGCTCCTCCGCAGTCGACGTCATGGGCCTCTCCGGGCGAGTGGGGTTCACCCTGCCCGTCGTACCCTGACGACTCAGAAACTACCACAGGAGTGGTAGTTTTGCGACGGCGTTTACTGCGTGGAGCACCCTCGCATTTCATTCTCCCGGCATGCGTTCTCAGACCATGCAAACCCGTGAAGCTTTTCCCACATGTACAGAGCCAGCCCGGACGTTGGGCGAGTATCTCAGTCCGGGGGCTAGCAATGTCGTCACCGAAGGTATCAGTTGGATTGGGCCCTTCATTCTCCCCCCCCCCCCCCCTTCGGAGGGCCCTGGGGGCATATTTCATTGTGGTCGTACGAAATCGGAGAAAGAATCTTATCGCTAATCCCACACCTACTGCAGCTTCCACCTGTTGTCCGCACTGCTCAAGAACTTTCCGGGCTAATACTGGACTAATCAGCCACCTTCGTGCTGACAATCATTGATCATTGCTACTTTGGATGATAAGTGGTCTTCATGGACGAACAACAACAACTGTTATTACCTTTAATTTTGAATTTAAATTCAACGTTAAACCTTTTACTTCATATTTTGCTGTTTTATTGCTTACACCAGATAAGCGGCTGGTAGAAGGCTGGGAATGTTTTCTTTCGGGGACCAACACAAAATATCCTTTTCTGCACAGTCGTGGCGACAGCACTAGCCATGCGTCTCTAAACCTAAAGCTGAAAGACCCCCTTGCCTACACCGATGAAGAGGTATGATAAAAGCAGTTACTGACAGTTTTTTTACAGTTGCTTACACCATGAATCACCCAGATGTACAAGACACGACTGAACCACAATTGGACTTATGTTTCTTCTTTTTTTCTCGCATTCACAAGCTGTAAACTCCGGTGAAAAGCCTTGATAAGTCGTATACTTCTGGACGTCGGTCTTGATCCAGGACCTGCTCCGTTTTACAGATCTGGCAAATTTAAATGCAGATTGTTTGTGCTCTGCCTCTTACGCAGATGCTCATAGATTTAGATAGAGGAAATGTACGCCCTGTCTACGTTGGCCAGACTCCCTGCTAGGAACCTGTTTCTAAGATAATCGCGTAAATAGATCTTGACTAGTGCGAGCCCTAGAGTACCGGTCCAAGCCACTAATTTTGGTGAAAATAACAATTTCTTAGCTAACATAACTGGCACAAGGGAATCAGACCACAATTATAACCGATACTGCTCGCATTGGGTTGAACAAGGTCAATTTTTTTAGGGGGGGGTGGAGGGGGGGGGGGGGGGGGGTGGGGGGGGGGGGGGGGGGGGGGGGGGTTGTTCTGTTTTTTATAAACGTATGGATGGATGCTTCTGGTGCACCACCAGTTGGTTCAGCACCTACTTTCGTACTGTACTAGAACCAAAGGACTGTGAGTAAGTGAAGATAACTGTATGGTACATTTCCAGATATTCCTCAAAACCTCACTAAGGAGATTAATGGGAAAATCGGCTGCAGGAAGAATCACATAACTTGACACTTCCATTGTCCAGGAAGTATATTATCTGAAAGTCATGAGCACGGCAGTAAAAACAAAAGTAAAGAAAAGGACCTTTGTCCCCGCCTTTGGGAGCATTAGGCATGTATGGCTAAACCTATCTTTTATTTATCAATCAGCACTCGGTGGATGATGTTGTCAACGTCACAACGGTCGCCTGTACTTGAAGGGCTTCACCTGCCCATGGGAGCAAAAGACCTTTTCGAAGTTTATTTAAAAAAAAACAATAACAACACAGGACTGGCTCCAATAGGACCTGCACGCACGACCTTAGGATCTGAACGCGAGAATCTAGCCGCTACACCACGGTGGCTTTCTCCTAATACTGTACTAGAACCAACATACTGAGCTAACTTTAGGCTACCTTTCGTTTTTCATTTCTCGAAAAGGTCACCAAACAAACCTAAGAGACTATTTTCCGTCGGCAAAATCAGGAAACTCGACACCTCCACTGTCGAAAATAGACAGGGAAGTAAATTATCTGAAGGTCTTGGCACTCTGTACTTAAAGGCCAAGGTAATAATTTAGTAAGTGCCTTCTCCGCGTTGAAGATCAGCCATGGAGTTCAAGCCTTGAGTGGGTACCGGGTGCAGTCCCGGGAAGTAGAGGCGGCCGGCGTGATGCTGACCACATCACCCATCTTGTGCCGTTGGTCTATAAAAATATAGGTCTAGCCCTATATGCCCTATACGCCTAAAGGCGTGGAAAAGGGTCCTTTACTTTACTTTTTTTTAACATGGAGTTCGAGGGCGTCTCCAGTAAGAAAATATTGGGGGAAGTGGGGGGGGGGGGGGGGGGGGGCAGCTACCTTTTAATTTTTGTAAGGCCCAAGCGATTAAGGGAGTTACAATTTATTGAACTGTAAAATATTATTAACATTATTTATTATAATTATTTTGTGTGTGTGTCTGCTGAATGGCCAAAGCATAATAAAATATTTAAAATAGTATTGGGTCAAGCCTTTTTAGTTGACGATAATAAAGATAATTATTATAGTTATTACTTGTATTTTGTGCTGATTGGCAAATAAATTTAATAATGTATTTGAAATAATATGAAATGTATAAACACAAAAATGTGCTTATTAAGAAGAAAACATTTATACATAGGTTGGCGGTAGGGGTTGGGGGGGGGGGAGAGGGGTGGAGCGGCTTCATGAGGGTTGTGGTCAACTCTCACCGGTCACTTGTATTTCCCCAGGACATTTCCTTGTATGAGTAAAGAAAATGACATACAGTAAACCACTCAGGTAACATGAACATAATTTTAGTCCTTGCCGGGATCTATTAATTTGAATCTCCAGTTATATCAAATTTCTTTTAACATTACCTGCCGATTTTTCATTCGATTGGAATTTGTGTTAAACGCGTTTTACTGTCATTATTCCGCTTTCTTAGTCATCGTAGAAATGTGATGATCTGGTATCTTTTTACTGGGCCAAGAAATTATTTATTTATTCCTCTTGACAATGTGTTCAATAACTCAAAAAATACTGTCGTACCCAAGGCATTTAATGTGTGCAATACGGTAAACTAGTCCAAGATTATTCTTTGTTACACTTTGATATTTGAGAATTCAGCACTCGGATACTGAATCCCACATTAACGCCGACTGGTGATTTGCTCGTGAATAGGAAATACGATATTTAGGTAAAAAAAAAAAAAAATTTAAACAAAAGTAAAGATCGCCTTAGGCACATCAGGCTATAGAAAGAGCAACCATATTTTTACAGACCAATCGGCACTAGGTGAGCAATATGGTCAGCATTAAGCCGGTCGTCTTTACGTCCCCAGGACATCCATCCTCGCAACGCCTTGTCCACAGACTCCGGCAGTAAATACGATAAGGAAAATTATCATTATCATCCTTACGATGCTAATTCTACAGACTGCTCTCCTTGAGGAAAACAACAACGGATAAACAAAAGTAAAGTTTTAACTACAGTGAAAATGCGAAAAATGCAATGGTATGGACATTTAAAAAGATCTAACGGCCTCTCAAAAACAATACTGCAGGGCTCAATAAAGGGAAAGAGGAGATGAGGCAGACCAAGAAAGACCTGGTTACAGAACCTGACTGACTGGACAGGCCTCAGGTATGCCGCCATGAAGTCCATCGCAACTGACCGCCAAAGGTGGAGACAGATGATCAGACAGTCAACAGAAACTGGTGACCCAACGACACGTAGTGTTACGGGATGATGATGATGATTATGAAAGTAAAGGACCCTTTTCCACGCCATCAGGCATATTGGGCATATAGGGCTAGACCTATATTTTATAGACCAAACGGCACTTGGTGATGTGGTCAGCATCACACCAGTCGCCTTCACCTACAAGGACTGTATCTGGTACCCACTTAAGGCTAGGTCGACCCGGGAGCCAAGGATATTTTTGAAGGGAAAAAAAGAGTCCTGTCCCTGTCAGGATCGAACCCACGACCTTCCGATCAGCAGGCGGGCGTTTAGCCGTTGGACCACACACTCACAAAATTTAGAAACAAAAAACAGAAAAATAAATATAAACAGCTTTCATAATAACTCCAGACAAACATGTCTCCCATCATGTCTTGACTTTTTTCCTGTGCTAGAAACAGACCATAAAAAAAGCCACAATCGTAGATAAATTTGTGATAGAATTAAGTTTTTAACAGCAATCATTATGTAACCAAGATATAATAGGATAGTGATGATAATGGGAAAGAGATTATAATGGGATAGAGATCTATTATGTTTGGCGTCACTGATCGATTTTTGTCTTAAGGAGAGAGAAATATCTTGCGTTTAATGAATGTGGAGACATAAATAAGCTATTTCGAGTCTAAACCGTTATTAAGCTAAAGTTAAACCATTTTATGTAACAATTTTTTCATAAAATATAAAAAAAAAATTGGAGGTAATAAATATGTATGTCAAAGTCCGTATGTGGGAGACGTCATACGATTTGAAAGTTAGATTTGGGAAGTTGTTAATATATGTGATGGTATAAAGATGTAGCAGTATCGCAATAGCTTAACTGCTGGTTTGAAGGTAGCAAGCTTGAATCCTCAGTTGGGAAGGAAGAGAGAGAGAGAGAGAGAGAGAGAGAGAGAGAGAGAGAGAGAGAGAGAGAGAGAGAGAGAGAGAGGTGGAGAGAGGTGGAGAGAACTCGGTGACAACCGGTGAAATTCATAGACATAGAACAAGCGGAAAGCAAAGCGATGGATAACTTGTCTGCTTGGTCACGTACATGGAAGAAAACAAGGGTGGGGGAAAAGGAGATGGAGACAAAAGCACCATCCGACACGTGATTCTGCTAATGACAAATGATGATTGCCTACGCTTTTCAGCGGGATACATGATTATGATGAAATTTCCAGAGAGGGAGAGAGAGAGAGAGAGAGAGAGAGAGAGAGAGAGAGAGAAAGAGATGGTCCTAGACCCTTGTCTTCACTGGAACAGGGGCGGTGTGCCAAACAAGTTTGAGAAATACTGGTATAGATCAATCATCGCTCAGTTTGATCTAACTTACAGGTATACAAAGCACGAAGCGGCACCGAATGGACACATCGGCCATCGAATGGCCCATTGGCTAGCCGGTATACGACTTCGTCGCCGATCGGGACAGTATTTGGGTCTGTCTCTGGAGATCACCTCAACACAGCAAGAGTCCTTCTCAGGGGGTGAGCAATGTTAATCCATAAAATTTGGCGCAAATAAACACAGCCACAATTATAACCAAAAGCTCTCCCTTTTTTTTCTCTTGTAAAATCTTCTTTCATGCCTTTCAGTTTGTTTGTTTTGTCTACTTTTCCATTTGAAAGACAAATACATATAATCGCAAATAATATAGTCCTAGGAATGCGGACAATGATACATTTGAAAATACCGAAAACGGTATAATGAGTTTGATTACATGGTTGTATTTCCAGTCCGAAGTTCTCTGTTTATTCGGGTTTCAATTGGGAAATAGAATTCCCAGACTAATCCAGAACTACATAAATGAAACTCAGTCAGTAGGGCTCTAGATCTCTCGATGAGTTTTCGTTAGGGAAGGGGGAGGGGGGAGGAAGGGGGTGAGTGTATATAAAAGGCATCAGCTAGAAAGAGAAAGACATGCAAAGATTCCAATTCTGATGATGACACAATGCAGTGAGAGGTATATCTTTACTTTTAATTTAAAAAAAAAAAACCGAAGCGCATTAAAAAGTACACAGAAGATCCCTTACAGGGCAATATTGGCAGTATTTGACTGCTACTACTCAAGCAACACTGAAAACCACGACACTGAATTACAACCTGTAACAGTGAGACGACAAAAAAAAAAAAAAAATAGTCGGAGGACAATAAAAAGCTAGCAAACTGCTTTTTTCTGCCTGCACTCACGTGTAGGACAGGCGGTCATAGCCTGAGAATGGCTTGTGCAGTTGCCACGGACTGTGCACGTTTTTTTTTTTTTTTTTTTTTAATTTTTGCTTTTGTGAGGGGGAAATCATCTTTTACCGAAGATGGGATCCCCTTTTCTCGCAAGAGAGCCAGGCATTGGACCACACGACAAGCCGCTCCTCAGATAAGCACAGAACAAATTTAAATAGGATACAAGGTCCGACAAATAAGTAATAAGACAGATTTTATTATAGTCAAGACGAAAATGCCATCTATGAAGCAAAGCATAAAATCTAAAGAGGCAACATTCATCTATGATTTGGCAACTTTTTATCGCTGCTCGATAAGCAGACAACAAACAAGCCGCTATTTCGTTGACCCAGTCCGAGGTTCATTGTTAGGAAATTAGTGCGGAGCAAAAAGCTAACATTAAATTTTTTTTTAAACTCAGAAAAAGGGAGGTTTAAAACAGTTCAATTAATGCAACAAATTTATGGGGATAATTGTTTATCTCGTGCACATATTTTTAGGTGGTAATCACGTCTCAAAAGTGGAGTGGAAATGATTACTAATGCACCTAGACTTGGACTTCAAATTTCTGTTCGTAATGATGAACTCATTGCAAATTTTAGAGAACGCATATACAAAGATCATTGTTTTACTGTGAGGAGGATGGCCGATAAATCTGGTGTTAATAGAGAAACGATTCATAAAATTATAGTGCAAGATTTTGGCCCCCAAAAAAGTTGCTTGCCGTTTTGGACCACATTCGTTGTGTGATGACCAAAAACAGCAGCGGGTTGAGTACCCAATAGAAATCATCAAAACAAGAACTTTTGGCCCAAAAAACAAGTGTGTGTTCTCCTCCTTCCATCCTGTTCCCCAGACTTGTCTCCCTGTGATTATTTTCTATTCCCAAAATTAGAGGTACAATTGAAAGGACGCTTCTTTAACGATACTGATGACATCCAAAGGGCCGTAACATCGACTTTAAGGGCTATAAAAAGAAGAACTACAGAGGTCGTTCCAATGTTTGTTAGATCGTGCCACTTGCTGTATTAGTGTACATGGAGCTTCCTTTGAATCAGATACAGGTTATATCTTCAACTGTTGATTATTTTAATTTTTATGAAATTAGTCTCATGACTTAATTGTCGGACCTTGTACAAGTTTCTTTGAGTTGAGTTAAGTCAAGAATTGATATCACTGCACTCGAGGAATTTCCATGCATGATCCGTCCTCATTTTCAGCAGCCAGCGCAGAGTTCCAATACTGATGGTACCGGTCACAATCTAGGTAAATGTCCGTCTTGCTTTTACTCTGAGTGTAGTCAGCCGGCCAGACCCCAAGGTTACACCCAGGTGCACACGTTTCTTTGAAAGATTACACAAAATAAATGTGCTGAACACAATCCAAAATCAAATGAGATCATGACCAGAAAACGTCACCACAAATATAGCTGAAAGGAAAGTGAGCAGAAATGTGAGCGGACCTAGCTGAAAGTGGTCAACGAAAGAGAATTTGAAAAAATTTGAAATAAATGTACGTCTCCCTTCAACATGTCGCTGACGTAATTCGGTAAAGAGATGCAGATATTAGAGCAAAAACAAGTTAAAAGAGGGCCTTTCACACACATAGGCTAAATGAGCATATGATGTTAGTAGCATAATTTTACACATACACACAAAATAGTAGAAGGTGATGTTTCACTATACTGTACTGTGATAAATATAGGATGAGAAGAGCACGAAGAAGAATAGAAAGGAAGAGAAATTAAGGCGGAGAGTAAAGGGCAGAAGAGAACTAAGATATAGAACAAGAAGAGGGAAAAAACAGAGAAGGAAAACTGGAGGATGGTCACAAATTTAAAGGAAAAAAAAAAGGACAGAGAAGAATGAACCACAATATAGAAAGCTCATCACAAATAGAAACATTACAAATAATAACACCAAAAATAACTTTTTAGATAATAACACCAGAAACAATTTTTTTAATATTAACAAGATGCACACAGAAATTGCAACTACTGCAACCACCACTCCCAGTTTGGAACATATACAGGGATGGTAAATAAATTAGCTCAGACGTATGTATAGAACAAAGCCCACTCAGCCAAACAACCAGAATAGATCTAGCCAAAGAACTAGTGGAAACCCAAGAATTGGACAGGCAACTACCATCAAGGATATTTTGCTTCACAAATACACCTTCTACGCCGTACAGAAGACACATCTGGATACATTTAATTACCAATTACCGTATGATTCATAGTAAATGTGGACCAAATACCACTGCTCATATGGACACGGATAACAGATGTACTAAATTGGCTAAATTCTAAAAGATGCAGCTTTGATTCAAATGAAAAAAAGAAGTAGCGATATTTGGGATTCGTTTTGCTAGATGGTTCTCAAACTCTTGGGGGAAAGGTGAGAAAAGGGGAGGGGGGGGGGGGGGGGAGCATTTCAGAATCTCGTGTGCACTGTTGTGAGTAAAAGTATGCCAGGAATGAAGGCTGCATTATTTTCCAATAAATGTGCGCGATAATATGTGGCTTGGAATTGTCATCATGGCTGCTGATACTGCCATTCTCTTGTTGGCAATAATTATTGTATCTGTATGCATCTGCTTTTCTGAGAACAAGGTTAGAACGAAAAGGTTAACAAAGCTGTTAAATATGGGCATACGCTAGAAATGCTAAGGTTTATATTCTTTTCCTTATATGGCCCATTAGATGGAAGGAGGGATAGGAGAAGAAGAAGAGTCGGTGGAGGAGGAGGAATCGGAAGAAAGGAAGTAATGAAAGAAAGGAGGAAGAAATAAAAGAAAACGAAAAAGAAGAAGAAATAGGAGAAGAAGAAGAAAAAGAAGAAGAAGAAGAAGAAGAAGAAGAAGAAGAAGAAGAAGAAGAAGAAGAAGAAGAAGAAGAAGAAGAAGACGAAGAAGAACAAGAACAAAAACAAGAAGAACAAAAACGAGAACAAGAAGAAGAATGCGAACAAGAAGAAGAAGAAGAAGAAGAAGAAGAAGAAGAAGAAGAAGAAGAAGAAGAAGAAGAACAAAAAAGAACAAGAAGAACAAAAAAGAACAAGAAGAACAAAAGCGAGAACAAGAACAAGAACAAGAACAAGAACAAAAAAGAACAAGAAGAACAAAAACGAGAACAAGACCAAGAACAAGAACGCGAACACGAAGATGAAGAAGAAGAAAAAGAAGAAGAAGAAGAAGAAGAAGAAGAAGAAGAAGAAGAAGAAGAAGAAGAAGAAGAAGAAGAAGAAGAAGAAGAAGAAGAAGAAGAAGAAGAAGAAGAAGAAGAAGAAGAAGAAGAAGAAGAAGAAGAAGAAGAAGAAGAAATGCTAAGCATTAGTGTTAAACACGACTCACCTCGAGAAAGCTTGATAACAAATTAACTAGAATGCCTTTGCACTGATATCCACAGTATCAAGGGAATAATGACTGACACACACACACAAAACCCCAGGAAGAAAACAACAACAGAGAAGTGCAGTGGGCTTAATTGGACAGTAAATGATAGAACGACTTGGCATGAGTTGGGTGATGATATATGTACAGGGCAAAATAAGATTCAATGTACATAATACACCAATACCAACCTATTTCTGATGTCTGCTGGTCTTCAAGAAGGTGCTGCTGCTCCATCTGAGTCACATGCAACCCCGACAGCGTTTTGTTGAGATGTTCTGGTATCTCTGTTTCGCTGGGAGTAGTCTGGTCCAGAGCTGAGGGGAACAATTGAAAGTAGATGGGCTTAACTTGCAGCCTGCGTCAGAAGGCGCTCAACTTGCAGCTTGCGTCAAAGTGTATTTACGTTTAGATACAAATATTATTCTAGTCTTTTGTCATTGTTATGTTGGGTACAAGTTTGAAGTCAAGCTATAAAGCGTATTTAATACTATTTTTTGTAAGTAGATCATTTTTTTAAATTGATAAGCTGGATATATTGTTCTAGATCCATAGACTTTATCCATATCGAGGCTTGCATTATGAAAGATAAAGTCCTAGGACTCGAAGAGCCATCATGAGATATACATTTTCGTCCTTTTTAGGACGAAATTTTTGTTATTTGAAGCCCATCCTGGCTTTTGCCAGGGGCCGCAATATAGGCAGGCCATAAATATGGCCAACTGTCTGAACGCGGTTTCTGGGACCTCTCCACGGCGATCCTCATCCACATGGTGGCACTTTGTGTCATCGGGTGCTTATCGCTTGTGTGATGTCCTGGTGGGGTAGAAAATCAGTCAGTCAGACTCGAAGAGCCGCTTTTTTTCTTCCTAGAGTCAATGCCGTGTGGCCTTGACAGTCATGTCTATCGACAACATTCTGTCTCTTGTACTCAGTCATCTCTTCTTCTTTTTTTTTTCTTCTTCGCGTTCACCGGATGTAAACTCCGGCGCAAAGTTCTGGTTGTTTCTGATACACATGATCCTGTTTGGGGGGGGGGGGGGAAGTGAGAGAGAGAGAGAGAGAGAGAGAGAGAGAGAGAGAGAGAGAGAGAGAGAGAGAGAGAGAGAGAGAGAGAGAGAGAGAGAGAACAACTTGAACAGTTCAACAACGTTAGTATCTTATTAGTATTAGAAAGTAATACCTTTAGAACGTGAACGACCTGCTACGTTGAAATCATCCACACTTCCTGGTCGAGAGCAGTTAGCGTAATTTCCGAATTTGTACACACACTCTGTGTCCACCGCCGCTGCTTTGACTGGTTCTGTGTCTTTAGGGTTGAAGAAAGCATTATCAAGCTTCGGCTGACAATTGATCACCTCGCTGCTTCTGACGACGTTACAGTTGGGAGATTGAAAGTCTATTGCAGCCTCATTTCTGGACTTGTTTATGCTGTCGTGACGCTGTCCCATCGCTGTGAATTTTCTACAGAAGATAGAAAACGTATTATGTCTATTTTTTAGAGAGGGGAAATTCTACAGCAGTTAGTAAAGTAAATAATAAAGTAAGTCTACAGCAGTTAGTAAAGTAAATAATAAAGTAAGTCTACAGCAGTTAGTAAAGTAAATAATAAAGTAAGTCGTTAAGCATGAACAGAATAACACCGGAGGTCAGTACAGACACTGAAGAAATCAATGAACTTCTTTTTGTAGACGATCAAGAACAGAATTGACAACACCATACTGACTTCTTACATCGCGCCTGCATAAACTATGACAATATAATAAACATCGCGAAAACTGAGATAATAAGGAGAGGCAGGAAATATAATATCATGAACGTTCATGTTAACGGTACTGCAATCACACAAGTACGAGAATTCAAATATCTAGGAAGCTTATTTACTGATAGCAGACTCTACAGAGGGTAGAAGCCAGAGTCATCATTATCATGTTGCAGGTCCCTTGCAGAACGTCGCTCTCCTCACGGTCTGCCTAGAAGAAACTCGGTCTCTCGCCAGCTCTCCCTCCTCATGTACTTTAATACTCAAGGAGTCACTTATATCATGTGCCTATCTGTGTCGGTCGGTCCCTGACCCTCCTTCCTGGTACCATGCCTTCTGCTATAATCTTTTCCGATCCGTCCTGGCGCTTCATATGATCAAAATATTTCAGCTTCCGAGACAGGATGCTGTTTTAAAGCCAATCTTCCTTGATGTTCAGATCTTAGAAGCCAGAGTACAGAAGGCAAATGCTGTCACATACCAGTTGGCACCACTGCTTAGACACCCATTTGCCTCCCTTGCAACTAAACAGCAAAAATATTAATAGCATCTTTATACCTACTTTAGGAAGCTTCGTGGCCTTAAAGCATGGTGTCCGCCTCGAGTGCTAGAGGTTCGGGGTTCAATCTCCGGTAAGGGCAGGGATTTTTTCACGTGGACTTGGACTTTTAGTAATTACCACTGGTCTCAGGGTAGTGATCGGACTCCCGTGTGCATTGTTGGTCACGTAAAAAATTCCTTGGCGGTTGAAAATAAAAAAAGTAGCATAACGGCGCTGCCATGGCAAAATTTTGAGTTAAAAATCTACCCAAAGTATTTCAGGATCCTCACCGGTGCTACAGAGCATGTGCACAGCGCTGAACTTCTTTAGACTCAGACTTGAGTTAGAAGAAGAATGGAGCACTTATGGGTTACACCCGTATCTTATGATGTTGATCCGTTGTTCAAACCTCCCTACTTCATGTTATCAGTGCCAAACATGGACAATGAATAGAGCACCAAAATAAGAAATAACTTTATGTGAAATGCGCTGTCTCCGCAAGGTCACTATCAACACAAGACGAGACAGGGTTACGAATACCTGCATTGGAATAAGAGACCATGTCTATGTTGTACTGACGGACAACGAATAAATTGGTTCGGCCATCTAGTGAGAATGCAGCCAGACCAGACTGCATATGAGACTTTTTACAGTAGAACATTTGAGAGAAAGGCGAGAGGAAGATCAAGAAAGAGATGGAGATAAGGTGTAGATGAAACCTGCAAGAAGATGAACAAATCCATCACTCAATCCACCCGAGATTCGCAAGACAGGTACAGAAAAGCACGACACTAGGCTGCTACAACCTGGTATCAGTAAAACGACAAAAGAAGAATAGGAAGTTAAGCGTGTTATGTAGTTAGTAGTGAAGCAAATAGTGAAGTTCTATTTAAGTAACTGGACGAGAAAGTAGTAAAGTAAGCAGTAAAGTTGTAAGTATAAATGAAGAAATAATGGAGTAGAAGTAAGGAAAGTAGTAAAGTAAGCTATAAAGTAGTAGTAAAGTATGTAGTAAAGTTAACAGTAACGCAGTAGTATTTGTAAAGTAAATAGGACAGTGAGTAATATATTCAGCATTAAAGGAGCAGTAATGTGACTAATACAGTCAATCTTAAAGTAACCAGTACATCACTTATTAAAGTTAATAATGAAGTAAGTAATAAGGTAATTAGTAAAGTAAGTAGTAAAGTGAGTAGTACCGTTAATAGAACAGTGAGCAGTAAAGTTATAATACGTGAACTAGTAATACAAAAAATTATTATAAAAGTTAATAATAAAGTAAATAATAAAGTAATTAACACAATAATATAAAGTAAGCCATAAAGTGATTAGTTGTAAAGTAAGTCATAAAGTAAAGGTGAAGGAACTGGTGAGAATGACAAAACAAGCACTAAAATAGGAAACAAACTGAGAAAAAGAGGAGTTTCAATGGAACATTAGGAAGAATATTTTAACGAGAAGATTTTTTTTTTGTATCCAGAAGCCATGAGTTGTTAACCCTTAGGCTCGGTATTATGGATATCGCAACCTTTCGGCTTTGATTCCATGATAAATACCGTAAATCTGGAAGAAATGTGGCTGTTGTGGTTTTACTAGGCGACTCGACCGACGTTCAGTGGTTTGCCACTATCGCATTTAACGCATGGGGGTCTGCTGCCAAATCGCCTGCAGCTGGAATCAAACCATCAGCCTGGAATTACAAAGCACGTTTGCAACACCTAAGCCACAGACGCATACTTATTGTATAATACGAGTTATCTTTTACAGTGGCTTTTATGGCTTTGATGAATGTCTCTATCCAGCGCTCAACACTTCCACTACAGTGGCTTGTATAGGCTTCTATATTTTCTCAATCTGAGATCCTAGCACGGGTTCTGTGAGCTAAAATCAGAGCTTAGCCAATAAGCTCCCGTCCACTGTAAGATGACGCTCCCTAGTGATCCATAATTGGTCGTTAAAATTGCGAATCGAACAAAACAAAAAACGTCATTCCGCAACATAAAAGAGTCGCAAATTTCTTGCTGTTACGCAGTTGTCACAAATTGGACACTGCTCTTCGAGTTTCCGACTTCGTTGATCTCCGTTGATCCTAATCTGTTCCTTCTGCTGATTAAAAGCTTTAGTTTCCTCTGTTTGTTTGAATATAACTCGGTAGTTTTCTAAGCTCACTATTGTCAATTTGTTGATGTTTGACAACACAGAATACATAATTCCTAATACAACGGTCGAAAACTCAAGTAGCTGCTGGTTGCTCATCATTGGTGAAAATTTTGTTTGGAGTATCATGATGTTGAGTTGTTAACAGTATATTCAAATGATTTCGCGTGGATGACTGCAAGGACAATAACCAGATGCAGCTGTCATAGGAATTGAAGTACAGGCAATCATTCTAGCATTTGAAAACTCAAGATAATCATCTCTGAAGTATGTTTCAGTTACATCTGGGAAGACGTTGAGTTGTCTACTGTATTTTCAGATGACGTTGAGCAGAGCCGTCTGAACAGCCTTATGTACGCTGGACCAACAAGAATACTGGGGCTCTTACGACAGCCACTCACAGAAATGAAATTGTTATTTGTGGCAACTTGACATACGTAGGGAGTCGCCGTTCTGCTAGAACCCGAACCCACGACTTTCCGGTCCGCAAGCGAACGTCTAGCCGCTACACTGCTGGGGCTCCCTGTGCTTTATAATATCACCATGTAAGTTTCACGGGTGGCCGGGGGGGGGGGGGGGTGCAAGGCGGCTGAGCTCCCAAGCACCGGTCCCACTGTATAGAATAATGAAATAAAGTTTAAAATTCAGTGTGATCATAGCTGTGTTAACTCAGCCTATATCAGATGCAAATCTGTACAATCGATAAAGCTTTCCAGATTTAGAACATACTCTGGATCATGGTCTATTTTTGAAGGTACTCAGTAAAACTATTTACTGTCAAAACTTCCATTAATTTCTGTGTTTACCACTTGTGTAGACGGGTTAGAGGTGGTGTCTTTGAGTCTGGGGATTTAGGGCCGCATGGCTACTGCTGTCGGTATGGACTGTGCAGCTTAGAATTTTTTTTTTTTTTAAACCCCCGACAGAAAAAAAAACATAATCCCCAACCTTACTGAGGATTCGACCTGGGTGACCCGCCTGAGAGTCCCGCCATCCAAACTGTTCGACCAGCTGCTCCTATAGGTATCGGAATTTTTCTTTAATGCGCTAACGCAGTAGTTCTCAACCTCCCTAATGCCTCGACCCTTTAATACAGTTCCTCCTGTTGTAGCGACCCCCCCCCCCTTACCCCCCCCCCCGAACCATCAATAATGTTCGTCGCTACTTCCTAACTTTGATGACAATTTGTTTAGCGATGGTCTTTGGCGACCCCTGTGAAAGGGTCGTTCGGCCCAAATAAGGGTCGCGGCCCATAGGTTAAGAACCGCTGCTCTAATGCATTAGACACTATTTGATCCATACCGGCACCTTTTATTAGACACTTTATGCCCGCAGAAGAAAATATCCTGCCCAGATACCTATAAGGAAGTCTGCCTCCCAGTATTCAAAACATAACTCTAAACGTGTACTTTTTATCTAGTGGCTAAACATTCGTTCTTGCCGCCAGGCACTATATTAGTGACTCAAAATGGAGTAGAAAGCTGATATGACGGACAGATGTTTTTGTTGAGGATTATATTTGTAAGTGTTTTGCTCGTTCGTTAGTCTGGAAACTTTAGTTAAAAAAAAAATAGACAGAACAATAAGAGTTTCAAGAAGTAGAAGTGGCGGTAGTAATAGCAGTGATTATTGTGGTGGTGGTGGTGTGGTAGTTGTTGTAGGAGTAGTAGTAGAAGCCACATCAGTAGCAGCTGCATGATAATGCTGAATATAAAATTGTAGGTAGTACTGCAGCACAAGCAGACCGGCTGTAGTATTATTAGTAGGAGCAGCTGAAGCAGCAATGGTAGGAGCAGCAGAGGCAAAGGATCAAAAGAAAAATTAGAAGAAGCAGCAGCAGCAGCAGAAGAAGAAGAAGAAGAAGAAGAAGAAGAAGAAGAAGAAGAAGAAGAAGAAGAAGAAGAAGAAGAAGAAGAAGAAGAAGAAGAAGAAGAAGAAGAAAACAAAGAAGAAGAAGAAGAAGAAAACAAAGAAGAAGAAAAAGAAGAAAAAGAAGAAAAAAGAAGAAAAAAGAAAAAGAAGATAAGGCAGAAGAAAAAGAAGAAGACAATAAAGAAGAAGACGCAACCGTAGTATTAGTTGTGGTAGTATTAGCAGAAGCACAACATTAGTAGCAGTAGTCATAGCAATAATAGTAACAGTAGTAGTAGTAGCAGTAGTAGAAGTAGTAGTAGTAGTAGTAGTAGTAGTAGTAGTAGTAGTAGTAGTAGTAGTAGTAGTAGTAGTAGTAATAGTAGTAGTAGTAGTAGTAGTAGTAGTAGTAGTAGTAGTATTAGCAGCAGCAGTAGTAGTAGTAGTAGTAGCGGCAGCAGTAGCAGTAGCCACAGCAGCAATAGTAGCAGTTAAAGAATAAGATTGCGAGGAAAAGTATCCTAATGACGAAAGTGCGTTAACATGATACTGAAGACAAGCCCGGCTCGCTAGCGTAGTTTGCTAAACCGGATTGCGCGGTGAGCGGGTGACGAACTCCTTGTGGTCCGGGTTCACGCCCGGGGGTAGGCAGAAAAACCACATTTCTCCCAGATTTACGGTATTTATCATGGAATCAAGGCCGAAGGGTTACGATATTAATAATACCAAGCCTAAGGGTTAACAACTCATGGCTTCTGGATACAAAAAACAAAAACAAAAATACTGAAGACGAATCATAGAACAACTGACACTGGCCTCAGAATTTTGCTGCCTCGACGGATGTAGACTCCGGTCGGCGACCGGTCATAACCTCTGGGTTTACTTGCACTAGAATATTACTCTTTAGTGGCATAAAAATATCATATAAATCCTTGGTAGGAGCAGTGCCTTGTCTTAGGTTTATAGGAAACAAAACATGTGACGGTACTCGACACAATAAGTCAAAAAATTTGCCGGTACTCACTACAATGGGCTTATTACATTACCACTGAAAAAAAGATGCATAAAGGGGTGCTGGTACTGCGCTCCGTTACGTACCGCCATTATAATACACTGAGTAATAGTGATGGTAGTGGTGGTGGCAGTATTAGCAGCAAGAGGAGTAGTGGTATGTATTATTTTGTTGTTATTGTTGAGTTTGAACTAGGATGGGGGGGGGGGGGGGGGGGGGGTGTTGATGAAAAGACAAAAGATAAGGAGGAAATGTTACAAGAAAAAAATAAAGAGGAGAAGAAAAGAAAGAGAAAGCAGAAGAACAAGAAGAAAAAGTAGTAGTAGTAGTTAGGGGTAGATGGAAATGAAGAGAATGAACATTAACATATTAGGAATTAGTGAAATGCGATGGCCAGGAGCAGGGGAAAGGTATTCAGATCAGCATAGAATTATTTACTCAGTTGGGAAGGAATATAGCAAGGGAGTTGATATTATTATGGATCCAAAGAACGCAAAAATGTAAAAGAATTTTAGACAATATCAGATAGAGTACTATTAGTAAAACTTCAAGCCAGACCGTTTGACATCAACTTAGTACAGATTTATGACGAGTTAGACAGGGCTGTTGATCAATGCAAAAATTGTGAAGTAACAATGGTACTTGGAGATTTCAACGCAAAAATAGGAAGTGAAAAAGTGAAGGGAATAACTGGTGGATATGGCCTAGGAGAAAAGAATTTGAGAGATGACAGATAAATAGCATGGGCTGAGTCCCACAGCATGAAAATAGGTATCACATGTTTTAAACACCATCCTCGAAGATTGTGGACTTAGAGAAGTCCTGGCGATAATGTCCGCAATCAGACTGATTATATTTTGATTTGAAGAAGATTTCGGAACAGCTTAGTTGGAGCAAAGACTAGACCAGGGGCAGACTGCTTTAGTGACCATGTTCCAGTTTTAGAAAAAAATTAGAGTAAAACTAAAGAATGTTAAGAAAACACCACAGAACATCAAATATAATTTAGGAATTCTTGGAACAAATAATGAAATTAGGGAACAGTACAATGTCACTGTACAAAACCGGTATAATTGCATTGGAAATTATACAGACTATTGATGAACAGTGGGGTATGTTGCGTTAGTCAATTCGGCACACATCAAAAGAGACAATCCCACCAACCAATAGAGATGCGAAAAAGAAATAGATGTCAACCGAAATTCTGCAGTTAATGGATGAAAGAAGAAAGAAAAAAGAATTATGAAGAAGAATACTCTAGAATACAAAAAGAAATAGTGAACAAATGCAAAGTGGCTAAAGAAACCTGACTGAATAAAATGTGTACGGAGGTTGGGGAAAATCACAGGAAAGACTCACATTCCATGTACCAACAGATAAATATGTTAATAGGAAAGATGACATGTAACAGCACTGGATGTTTAAAATCAAAATATGGTGACTTATTAATGGGACATAGTAAAATAATTAACAGAGGGACAGAGTATATAGGCAATTTGTATGATGATAATAGACCAGATGTAGAACTGCAGACCAACAAAGATGGTCCACCAATAATGACTGCAGAAGTTGAGGATGCAATACATCATATGAAGAAAGGAAAAGCACTAGGGCCAGACAGCCTCTCACTGGAAGAAATCGAAGCACTGGGGGATTTTGGAATTGAAACAATAACTAAACTTTAAAAAAATATTTATAATAGTGGGTATTTTCCAAATGACCTTTTAAAATCCATATTTATAGCTCTGCCAAAGAAACCAGGCACTTTAAAATGTGAAGACCATCTCACAATAAGTCTTATGAGTCACATGATTAAGATTTTACTGAGAATAATTAGGAGAAGAATAAGAAACAAAATTAAACCAGAAATTAACGATAATCAATGTGGATTTATAGAAGGAAAAGGTACAAGCAATGCCATATAGATCCTAAGGACATTGTCAGAAAGAGCTTTAGAAGTAAAGACTGATTTGTACTTACGCTTCACAGACTATACAAAAGCATTTGACTGTGTGAAGCATGAAGAAGTAATCAAACTGTTTGAAAAATTAAACATTGATGTAAAAGATTTAGGAATAATAAATAATATGTAGTGGCAGCAAACAGCAGCTATAAGAATTAACAACTATTTAGGTACATTTCAAAGCATAAAGAGGGGCATACGACAAGGATGTGTACTGTCACCTGATTTGTTTTCACTATGCAGTGAATACTTAATGAGATCTTTAATTGATATTCCCGAAATTATGGTTGGTAAGCACCATATAACAAATTGAAGTTATGCTGATGACACAGTCTTAATTGCAACAAGTCAGAAAGAGCTACAGGAAATTATAGACATTGTGGTGTTAGAAAGTGGAAGAATGTGCCTCAGTTTGAAAAATGGAAAGAAAAATGTAATGGTGGTAACAAAGAAACGAATTATTCCTAAATGTGTAATAAAAGTCGATGGTGTTATTTTAGGACAAACACATAAATTTAAGTATCAGGGTACATGGATAACATCAGATTTAAGATGCATAACTGAGATAAGAAACAGAATAGGACAGGCAAAAACTGCAGTTTTTAAAATGAAGAACATCTTGTGCAATATATCTTTGTCATTGAGAATTAGAAAAAGAATTCTTGCTTGCTACATACATCTAGTTTTAACATATGGCTGTGAATCCTGGACAATCGGTAGACAGGCCAAACAATTTCTTGAGGCCTCAGAGATGTGGTTGTACAGAAGAATGCTTAGAATACCCTGGACAGCCAAAAAGAGCAACCAAGAGGTTTTGAAAGAGGCGGGAGCCCGAAGACAACTTATCACAGACATCAGAAGGAGACAGTCATCATTTTTCGGCAACGTTATGAGAAGAGGGAAAATAGAAAATGTTGTGACC
Organism: Candidula unifasciata; assembly: GCA_905116865.2. Taxonomy (NCBI): domain Eukaryota; kingdom Metazoa; phylum Mollusca; class Gastropoda; order Stylommatophora; family Geomitridae; genus Candidula; species Candidula unifasciata. Next base: position 19,868 of record CAJHNH020003910.1, read on the forward strand.
ACTGGAAAGATCTATGGAAGGAGGGATAGAGGAAGACAACGAGAGAAGATTCTTGAAAGTCTTGTTGCATGGCATGGAGGTGTGTCGGCAAACGAACTGAAACATGCTGCAGGAGATCGCAGATTGTGGAAAGGCATGATCGCCTTCGCCAGTTGGCAGGCTCCTGATGATGATGATGATGAGTAGTGGTAGTGGTAGTAGAGCAGCAGCAGCAGAAAAGGCAGAAGAAGAAAAAGAAAAAGAAAAAGAAGAAGAAGAAGCAGAAGAAGAAGAAGAAGAAGAAGAAGAAGAAGAAGAAGAAGAAGAAGAAGAAGAAGAAGAAGAAGAAGAAGAAGAAGAAGAAGAAGAAGAAGAAGAAGAAGAAGAAAAATAAGAAGAAGAAGAAGAAGAAGAAGAAGAAGAAGAAGAAGAAGAAGAAGAAGAAGAAGAAGAAGAAGAAGAAGAAGAAGAAGAAGAAGAAGAAGAAGAAGAAGAAGAAGAAGAAGAAGAAGAAGAAGAAGAAGAAGAAGAAGAAGAAGAAGAAGAAGAAGAAGAAGAAGAAGAAGAAGAAGAAGAAGAAGAAAAAGAAAAAGAAGAAAAAAGAAGAAGAAGAAGAAAAAGAAGAAGAAGAAGAAGAATGTAATAGTAGTAGTATAAGTAGTAGTACCAGTAATAGTCGCTGCTGCTATAAGAGAAGAAGAGGAGGGAAAGGTAACCGGTGCTAAAAGTGCGACAAAATGATGCTCAAGACAAATCATTGAACCTTTCACTCGTAAACCAGTCACTCTGTCCTCAAGAGTTTACTGTCCCGAAGGTTGTACTCTCCGGGCGTTGCCCGATCATTTACCCCTAGGTTAACAAACACTAGGGATATCACACTATACACGCATGTATCATTCATTCGGATACCGAGTAGGAGCAGTGCACTGTATTCAGTAATCGCTGGGTCTGAGAATTAGCTTCGTTCTCCTTAAAAGCATTTATTTATCCGAGCATCGCCCGGCGAATTGCCGTTTTCCGACAATAACGTCGGCGGGCAGTGAAAGTACAGCACTGAGAATGATAAGCTTGAGCAACCAGAATTAGATATGTAGTGCGGTTATGTGGTCAATTTTGTGCTTTTGTGATTATTGGTGTGAATATTTTCAGATATGATGGCATTTTCTTTCTCGATTTTTCAGTCTTAGTATAGCAGTCGTTTTGTGAGTACGTTTCTTCTCCTTCTGCTTCTGCTTCTTCTTCTTCTTCTTCTTCTTCTTCTTCTTCTTCTTCTTCTTCTTCTTCTTCTTCTTCTTCTTCTTCTTCGTCTTCTTCTTCTTCTTCTTTCTTTCTTTCTTTCTTTCTTTCTTTTTCTGTGAGGTCAGTTCCCACTGGGAACTCCTGTTGCAGTGTAGGTCTAGAATGTCACCAATGCTTGGAAAACTTTAAACTGCTTCACAAAATAAAAAAGACATTTAAAACAGATTTTTTTTAATGGAAGAACCAAATATTCCCAAGTGTACCTGGGCACTGACATGTCATTTTCTACTTGTTTTTCTCTGTTTTTGTTTTTTGCTTTTTATGTTCTGGTTCTTATTGTTGTTTTTGTTGTTCTTGTTAATCTCCTTCTTCTTCTTCTTTTTCTTCTTCTTCTTCTTCTTCTTCTTCTTCTTCTTCTTCTTCTTCTTCTTCTTCTTCTTCTTCTTCTTCTTCTTCTTCTTCTTCTTTTTCTTCTTCTTCTTTTCTTCTTCTTCTTCTTTTTCTTCTTCTTTAGCTTTTTTTTTTCTCCTTCTTTTTTTTTCTTCTCACATGTATGAGAGTAAAAGTTGAATTACAAAGCATACTTACGCTGGAAGCATCTTTTGCTCGAGTCTTCCCGCCTTCCATACGACCCAGGTGATCTGCCCATACAGAAGACCCAAAAGGCAGGTGGGTATAATGAAAATGGAAGCAGTCATCCATGTGATATAGGCCGGTAAAGTCCACTCAGGGTGGAACCTGGCCCAGCAGTCGTACACCTCTGATCCTAGTTCCACCTTCATATAAAGAAGCAAAAGGGAGATCTAATGTTTACAGTATTAAATTCTAGAAGTTAATTCGAGAAAAAAAAAATTATCAAATATCAAAATATTAATTTCACAGTTTAAAGTATGAATAAAGGATATATAATAATAAAATATAATAATAAAACAAACAATAACTGATAAAAGCATGAAAGAAGAGGAACTTGAATAAAGTATTAGAGTGCAGAGGTGTGCAACAGAGGCGAAAATCTGAATATCAGTCAATAACTTTCACTTTCACTGAAAATGGCGAAGTTGATTAATTAATTAATCATCATTTTAAAGCCCTTGTGCATTTATCATAGGCTAACATGCCTCTCTACATTTTGTAATCTTGATTACGTTCGCGTGCTGACACATCTCTACGCCATGACAACAGGTTTTAAGAATAGACGCACGTTGTCTTTTCTCTCTCTCCTTTCCAACAGATCATTTCGGTCTGAGGAGAACGGCGCTACGAGAAGTTACCATTGGATCTACCCGACGCTCGACACTCAGGGGAAAGATGAGACGGATATACAATCATACGGGTATCACCAGAACTGGAACTCTTCGCTTGCTGCTGAAGATGGGGACTGAGCATTTATAGGAGGGTCCAAGTGCTGTGATGTCGATTCCTAAATCAACATTCAACAAGATTCGAACAGATCTTTCCAGTGGTCGAAGCAGTTTCCTTCTTCTCATAACACAAATGACAAAATAGAATGATAAAGAAGAATATTCTAAAATATATACAGAAACAGTGAAGAAATGCAAAAAAGGCTAACCACATAAGTTAACACCAAAAAAGAATAAAGACACCCGTGTGTTACCTATAATAAGACTGTCTTAATTACGATCTAAGGAGAATGTCACTGCGAGGAGTTACAAGGGGATCGGACCGGTGCTTGACACTCAGAGAAAAGGCGAGACAGATATATTATCAGACATTCGCTGGTACCATCGGAATTGTAACTCTTCGCCTGCTGCTGAAGATGGGAACGGTGCGCTTATGGGAGGTCCCGAGTGCTGTAATGTCGATTCTCAATTCAACATTCAACATAGATAGTCTTTTTCAACTATGCCGTCTGCTTTTCCCTCCTCAAGCCATCAGACAATCTGAGCCATTTGTTTTGCCTTGTAGTGAGTTACATACCGGCTTCAGTGTAACGTTGGGGTGGTTGGTATGACATGTATTATCAAGAGAACAACCAGATGTAATGAAGTGTTCCAAAACTTAAAAAACAATATAAGAAATTACAACTTGCACAGCTGTAGCGTTGGGTGTATAAGATTGGTCAGTACTTTCAGCTGTGAAAGAAACAAAGGATTTTCCCACGACAAAGATGCGTTTATGTCTCTTATAAGCCCGTCTCTCTAGCGTAGTTGGCTAAACTGGATTGCGCGGTGAGCGGGTGACGAACTCCTTGTGGTCCGGGTTAACTCCCGGGGGTAGGCAGAAAAGCCACATTTCTCCCAGATTTACGGTATTTGCAATGGAATCAAGGCCGAAAGGTTGCGATATCCATAATACCGAGCCTAAGGGTTAACAACTCATGGCTTCTGTATACTAAAACAAACAAACAAAACAAACATGTCTCTTACAACGCGTAAGGCAGTGGTAAACTGTCACTTCTTCTTCTTGTTCTTCTTCTTCTTGTTCTTGTTCTTCTTGTTCTTGTTCTTCTTCTTGTTCTTGTTCTCCTTGTTCTTGTTCTTCTTCTTCTCGTTCTTCTTCTTCTTGTTCTTGTTCTTCTTCTTGTTCTTGTTCTTGTTCTTCTTCTTCTTCTTCTTCTTCTTCTTCTTTTTCTTCTTCCTCATTTATTGCTCAGTGAAAAATATAAGGGTTTCGACCATGCCCTCCTCTCTTTATTTTTAACTCCTATTGTCTCTAATTTTCTTTTCGGTCTGCCCTGTTTTTGTTTTGTTTTTCTTCCGAAAAAGGACATTTTTATGTGTACTGCTGTCAGGTTTTCTCAACGCCCCTTCTATTCAGCTTTGGTGTCTTTTTCCACTTTGAGAAAGAGAAGGAGAGTTTTGGCATAATTTTTTTTTTTCCTGACATAGCATTGTATAAATATACCAACTGATACACACAGTCGAAGATCAAGAATTATGGAGAAACAGAAGCACTGATGCCACACACACGCCAAGGCACTTGATGATGATAAAGAAACATGAAACTAAAAGCTCCATTTTGCATCTGACAATGAGTTGCCAAGTTGGGATGAACCCGTATTATCTGTCACCATGACAACACCACGTCGTGTCGGATTCTGTTTGGGCGCAGCCTGCAGGCGAATTTGCTATACATTATCAGACAATATACTTCTTTTGAAATGCTACATTGGTTGCAGTGATGTCTTTGTTTTGTTTTGTCTAGGGCCGGCGGGGAATCGGATATAATAACAGATGAAAGAAGTGCAGACAGGAACTCGCGTACATCAAACAAAATCTCTTACGAGAAATCATAATCTACTTCATCGTCATCATCATCATCGTCATAATCATCATGTTCATCCTCCCTGCTCTAATTATCATCTAATCATCATCATCATCATCATAAACCACTTCTGCTGTTAAGCGCAGTTAGTTATTTAGTTGCGTATCCTTTACAGGACGTTGCAGAACCAACCCCAACAGTCCCTGGCTGTTGTGTGGTTTTTCTAGGCAATTTATGTCCAGTAGTTTGTTAAGCGGAGTAGGGAGGATTAATTTGCGATCCAGTGCACGCTGGCTGCAACTGGCTATTGTCATGCCGTGAAGGGGTAGAGTGTCTTTCATGTTGTCGATCTATTTTTTCCGCGGCCGTCCTCTTGCTCTTGTGGCTGATCCTCTGGGATGTAGTGCTTGTGATTGTATCTGATCTTGCTGCATTCTAACGAGATGGCCAAACCACTTGATCTGCTGTTTCTCAATGAATCTAGTGCAAGGTGTTGTTCCAACAATTTGTCTGAACATATCATTACTCACTCGATCTCGGATGGTTAAGCTGGCTGCTCTCATCTCGCAGGTGGTAATTTTTCGTATATGGGCTTTAGATAGTGTCCATGTTGGGCACTGGTAGTTTAATACTGGAATGAATATGTTGTTAATAATCTGCCCCCTAGGTATGCTTGGATGTCTTAATAATGGTGACAATTAGTATAAAAGTGCACCTGCTTTCTGACATCTGGTTTCTATTTCTCTGTCAATTCTACCTTCTGTGATCATACTTCCTAGATATTTAAACTCCCTAACTTGATTCAGGGCAGAACCATTCAACTGTATGTGTAGTTGGCCAGGGGTTCTACTAACTTGCATTGTTTCGTTTTTGTTTGCATTGATCTTGATGTTGTATTTACCGCATGATGACTTTAGCCTGTTTATGTGGGTTACAATCTATCTTCTTCATGGTAGAACAAGCACTGGTCGTCAACAAATAGTAGTTCGTTTAATATGGGTGAATCATTTAATTCTTCTAATATGTGTACTTCCTCATGATTATAAAGATTTATGTTGTCTGTTTCGGAACCTACTTCTTTAGATATTCTGTCTATATAAATGGTTAATAAAAGTGGGAGACGTGGCGAAGCGGCTAGACTCTCGCCTATGGACCCAAAGGCCGTAGGTTAAACTCCTGGCTTATCTTTGCTTACAGTTCGAGCCAGCCCTAAATGGGTGTCAGGTAAAGTTGAGGTAAGTAAAGGCGGCCGGTCGGATGTTGACCACATCGACAACCAAGTACCGATTGGTCTATCAAATATAGGTTCAGGCCTATCTGCCTAGTATGCCGAAAGGCATGGAAAGTACCCTCTGGTTTACTTCACTATGCTTTACTGTACTTCTACGTAGAAACATCATTCTTAACTTTTTTAAATGCTACGTTAAACCAGCTTTTAAAATGTGGGACAGATAAGTTATGAATAGGGCACCCGTAACGGCTGCCCCAGCCAGATGCAACCAGAAGTCCTATGCGGGCAAGGACCTCAGCAACTAACTTAAGAAAAATGAACGTTGGCAAGGGAGACTGCCAGTGTAACAGAACATTAAACAGAAAAACAAATCCAGGAAAAAAACACAGATATTTGAGCAATACATGTGCTAATTACCAGCTGGGGATGAAACTAAGAAGACACTTGAGTAACAACAAATACAGCAGAATCATTGTCTTTTTTCTGTTCCTCCCATGGAATGTTGTTTCTCAAAGGCTAAAACGGGTCAACAACCAGGGATCACAAAGTGTCAGTTACTGGGGATCAAGCCTGGGGAAAATCCGATAAACGAGCCGTATAAGGAATACGAAGCCCGGCTCTCTAGCGTAGTTGGCTAAACCGGATTGCGCGGTGACCGGGTGACGAATTCCTTGTGGTCCGGGTTCACGCCCGGGGGTAGGCAGAAAAGCCACATTTTCTCCCAGATTTACGGTATTTACTAGAAGGGTCGACTTAGACGGGGAGAATTAGCTGTAACTAGTAACATCATCAACACCATCTAACATCCAGGCGTCACCAAAGAAAGCTGGAAATATATCGATTCACGCGAAAGTTGAAGAGGACGAGAGGCAGAAGGAGACTAAGAAAGAAGATACTTGATAGTTTTCCATCCTTGAATACATGTTTGTATGTTCCGCCTCAATATAAGGCGCATTTGTTTTTTTATTATAAAGTCCTTCTTGCTGTTGTTGAGAGCTCTACTTTAACGTAACGGTTGAAACGGCATCTGGGACCTGTGCCCAAGTGATTCTCATTCGAATGGTGACACCAGGTATTGGTCGCTCGTGTGCTGTCTTGGTGAGGTTGAACTCACTCACTCATTACATGTTCATAAATCTGTAATACCTTTTATAGAGACATAGTTCTACTAATCCCAGTATATAAGGTTTTATTATTTGAAAATGAGAAGCTCGTTGGCTTTTACGCTCATGTTGGAGTTAGACTTGTGAAGCAAGACTCTGGGGCTTTAGCGTTGACTACAAGTAGTCTCACTATGGAGGTCATGGCAGCGATTAAATCAGTAACATGGTCGGAGACGTACATTTTTACGCGCGTTTGCTTTCTCTGTGACTCAATGAGTATTCTTGCAAAAATAAAGATGTCCTGGCCCTAAGAAAGTGGTTGGAGTCTCTGAGGCGGTCCAGGCTGACACATATTAATGCCATATTTGTGCCAGGTTATACAGGCGTATAAGGAAATGAGCAAGCTGATAGGTTTGCAGGCAAAGCTACCGTGGTGGGCGGACATGCTATGGGCAATGTTGGTATACTGAATGCTCTAACAGAAGTAAGACATTTGTAGTGAGTGTCTTAGTTAGCTAGTTAGTTAGTTAGTTAGTTAGTTAGTTAGTTAGTTAGTTAGTTAGTTAGTTAGTTAGTTAGTTAGTTAGTTAGTTAGTTAGTTAGTTAGTTAGTTAGTTAGTTAGTTAGTTAGTTAGTTAGTTAGTTAGTTAGTTAGTTAGTTAGTTAGTTAGTTAGTTAGTTAGTTAGCTGGATTCTCATCACTGCACTCCGGATTTCCATAGGTGCTTATATTCACCCCCCCCCCCCACCATCTCAGTATGAACCCTAGCGTCTGGTAGCTAGTAGTACGAGTTCTATGTTGATTAACAAGTCTTTTGATGTGCTTGGTGTGCGTTTTGTTTTAACTCGATCTCAACTCCAAAATCATTCTGGCGAATGATGTGGATTCACTGCCCCCGAAAGTCCTCCGCTCTTCTCGTTTCTCGGAGGGCATTAATAATATCAGCATGATCCATAGGTTGACGGTTGGTAGTGATAGCCGATCCAGCCAACCTATCAGCTGTTTCTTTTCCACCGACGCCCGAGTATCCCAGAACCAAAATGAAGGTTACTCCATGCACAGCGGACTTCTGCAAGGATTCAAGCCATTGCCTTCCCACCGAACCTGCCTGAACCCTCTGGATCATGCTCATTGAATCACTGAGTACACATGCCCGGGTATAGTTTTGTGTTTCGAGCCACGCGAACGCTTGCGTACTACCATCACCTCAATTGTAATGCAACTGGTTGTCGTGGAAAAGGCGGCATTAGCTTCCTTGACAGTTTTTCCCGCTAATCGTGATGTGAACGTAGTAAGACGTTTGTGAGAATCACTGCCTTCTCTAGTAGCTGGAGCTGGCCGTGGTGAGAACCAAGTTATATAGGTAAATGTGCAACCGTGACCAGCCTGCAAGAACAGCATGTTAAAAAGGGTACGGCCTGACAACAGCAAGAAGCCAAAGAAAAATAAGAAACTAACACAGGACTGGTGTCATCAGCCACTACACGCTGCGGGATTTACCGAAGAGGGAATCTGAACAATTATTGGCTGAATGGTTTGATGTACAATGAAGACAATCTGTCGACTGACTAACTAACTAAATGAAAAACGACTGGCCGAGCGATTAAAAACGCTGGGATCTCATACGGGATACTCAGGGTCAAATCCTTAGTAAGGTAAGGAATTACTGAAAGTCGGTAGCACTCATCGACAAAATCAACACAAAGCAATCTGCTATCAGGTATCATTTATGTACCATCATCATGTTCCTTGCCGATAAACTGTGGCGGTCTAGGTTCGCCATTGTACACAATCACCACAATCACAAATGAAACAGGAACGTGTGTAACGATAATTCCTAATTAAGGTTTCTGGTCTATAAAATATGGACTTACCCAATACACTACAACACACAACTCACTGGGGATGTTTGGTGTTTCCACAGTAACGCAATAGCATTGCTATTGTCTGTCCCAGATAGAATTATGTTTATCCCTTGTATCTAAATTATCAGTTTAATTACTTAAGGTTAAAGGTTAAGTCGAGATAATCGACTTCATTGCTTGGGTTTCATTCCATTTGTCTCCCCCCCCCCCTCCCCCCCTTTTGCAGACTGCCTAGCTCCTGCGACAATCCCCTTCGATGCCAATAAAAACTGCACTCGTGAATCAAAGGACGCAGTTGTGAAACGAACCCACGACCTTCAATTCACAAGGCTGACTGACTGACTGACTTTCTACCCTACTAGGACAACACACAAGCGATAAACACCCGATGACACAAAGTGCCACCATGCGGATCGCCGTGGAGAGGTCCCAGAAACCGCGTTCAGACAATTGGCCATATTGTATGGCCTGCCTATATTGCGGCCCCTGGCAAAAGCCAGAGTGGGGCTTCAAATAACAGAAAATTACGTCCTTACAAAGACGTAAGGATAGAATAATTTACAAGGCAAAAGGCTCGACCACTTTACCACGGAAACCCTTCAGTGTGGAACTACTGTTGTCTCCCTGGTGCCTCTGTCACCTTCCTCGGACCCACTAGTAAATACTGACGCTGGAATATACAGCTTTGGGCCAATTGGTATTATAGTGACAATTGAAATATAAGGGGTTGACATGGGAGAATAATGGTATTGGGATAGGGAAAACAAAAAGGAAGGGGGGGGGGGGTGATATGTACCATTTCTTCCTCTTCTTCTTTGTTCACCCGCTGTAAGCTCCTGCAGAAAATCCTGGTTGTTCGTCCATCTGGATTTTGGCTTTGTACCAGGGCCTGCATTTTGTGTATGCATTCCTTTTACTGGCTTATTTGTGTGCAGGTGGTTGTTCCTTGCCACAGCAGATGCACTCCGACTTCAACGAAAGATCCCAAACAATACAAACTGCACTCATGAGGCGAAGGACCCAGTTTTGAAACGAACTCACAGACCTTCAAATTACAAGGCGAACGACTTGACTACTTAACCACGGAAACCCTTTAGTGTGGAACTACTTTTTCTACTAGGTGCCTCTGCTACCTTTTTCAGACCTACTAACCTCAGTTCACTGGAATAGAGAGGGGGTGGGGTGGGTTAAAGTAAGCATTTTTAAACTGAAAGAGTTGACACGTGAAAAGGGTCACTTTAATTGACTTACCTCTTGGTAGGAAAATATAAACATCTGTGGGAGGCTGAACAGCAGCGAGGCCGCCCATGCAATGATGACCAGAATGTGAGCTTGTTTGGCCGTCCAGCTTTGGCTCAGGAATGGACGGCAGATGGCGTAATACCTACAGAAGCACATACTCGTAGAGTTTGATAAGGAAAAGACTGGTGTGTGTGTATATATATACACATAAATATTTATATTTTTTTTTATTGAATATCATTTATGTGTACACATTGTGTTTTTTTTTACACAGTACAGTATAATATGATCAAAAGTCACATATCTAAAATCAGCATTGTGGAATAAGGTATTCAAAGAAAACTAGCAGAATATTGCTTGAATTACATATGAATGCTGGTATGGCCAACTGGTTTATGAGACTGTCTGCAATATCATGGCATAGGTTTAATCCTTAGTCACCCCGTGTGGGTTCCGGGGCCCTATTATATGGAAAACAAGAATAGACCCACTGCCTACCCAAAAGATGTCGTAAGAGTAGACTGATTGGGAGCTTCCTTCGAAGTCAGAGTGCATCTGCCTGAGAAGGCAAGAAAACCAGCAGTCTGAATACAAATGAGTCAAATCTATAAAACGGATACACACTCAACATTCAGGGTCTGATACAGGACTGCCGTCCAGAAGTGGATGAACAACCAGAGCTTTCTGCCAGAGTTTACAGCTGGTGAACGCAAAGAAGAATCCTCAGGTGATGCGGGAATGTTTGGTTTTTCATCCCCACTCCCCCTCCCCTCTCTCCCCAGACACGGGGGAACCTGGAGCTCCCGTGAAGACCACTTTTAATGAGGTGTTAGGGTTAGTTGGTGCTCACTTCAAACCTTCTTCTTCTTCTTCACTTACTCTTTTACCGCTGTGGGTGTCGAGGGAGATATAAGGTTCTGTCTCTAGCTCTTCTGGCCGCCTCGACCATAGGCACATCGTGCTGTTGTAGAGTTTCTCTGATGTTATCCTTTCATCTTGTTTTTGGTCTACCCCGTGCTCTACGTCCTTCTTCTCTTTCCATGTATGCTTTGTATGGTATGGTGTCACAAGCCATTCTCTCTAAGTGGGCAAACCATTTCAACTGTTGTCTTCAAACCTTAACATCCCTATAATATTGTACTTTCCGGAGAAAATAAACATGTCGCAAATGACGACTAATTGTGAATGTTTTTTTCGAAGTCGTAGTGCCTTTGCCAGCGAGACAAAGAACCAACATTTTGCATACAAATAAGCCAGATCTGTAAAACGGATGTGAACGTGACAATAGCAGTTCTGGACAAGACCAAAGTCCTGAAGTGGACGAACAATCAGATTTTTCTGCCAAAATTTACAGCAGGTAAACAATGAGAAGGCTGAGAGAGAAGACACTGTATCAGAAATTATTGACAATTATGGAGGCATAATCCTGAGGGCAGGAATGATTACTTACACTACACTGCATTGTTTATAAGAGGTTCTCGGTGAAGCAAAAAAGAGGATAGAGTGTATAATGAAGATAATATCACTGTAGTGTAGAAATATGAATCCTAAATTGATCATCATTATCATCATCATCAGGTGCCTTGCCGACTGGAGTGGGCGATCATGCCTTTCCATAATCTGCGATCTCCTGCAGCATGTATCAGTTCGTGTGCCGCTACACCTCTATGCCATGCAACAAGACTGTCAAGCATCTTCTCTCGTTGTCTTCCTCTATCCCTCCTTCCACAGATCTTTCCAGTGGTCACAACATGTTCTATTTTCCCTCTTCTCATAACATGGCCGAAAAATGATGACTGTCTCCTTCTGATGTCTGTGAAAAGTTGTCTTCGGGCTCTCGCCTCTTTCAAAACCTCTTGGTTGCTCTTTTTGGATGTCCAAGGTATTCTAAGCATTCTTCTGTAAAACCACATCTTTGAAGCCTCTAGAAATTGTTTGGCCTGCCTACCTATTGTCCAGGATTCACAGATATATTGATCACTATTATTTTAAAATGTATATTCATTGTAATTAATCAATGGCGTATCTTCTTCAGAATAAATGTTAGCAACAATCTATGTGTCTCGGCTCTCTTGTTTCATTCTAAGACTGGTGTTGCTCTTTCTATATATTTATTAATTTCATAAATCCAGTTTTATTACTATCTTCTGACTTTCTCGCTTGCCATTGATATCTCTCGCCACTATTATTTTTGTAAGATTGCTATGTATTTTAATGTCACAGTAAAATTTAATTTGCCTCTTTTTTTCTTTAATAGTTTTTAATTCTTATTTCAGTCTCTTCAGAACCTCTGAATTCGATTGTTTTTAAGACCCCGGAGGAAGCCACAATGATGCCTGGCTAGAAATAGTTGTCATCTAGTGAAAGGAGTAATTGCCTTGCAGCCAGATCTTGCCTCCGGAGTCTGATGAATCAATACCACACACAGACACTCCGTTTCTCCAATCATTGCATCTCTAGTTCTCTCCACGGAGCACTTGAATGAAATATAATTAACACTAAAATACTTTTTTCCCAATCTCTGAATTGTGTGTGTGTGTGTGTGTATGTGTGTGTGCGTGCGTGCGTGCGTGCGTGCGTGCGTGCGTGCGTGCGTGTGTGTGTGTGTGTGTGTGTGTGTTTCTTTTGTTTCTTCTAGGACGCTTTCCTGTCAACCTGGTAGTCACAAATTCGAATCCGTGTCGAATATTTATGGTCTCTGTCCCTGCTTTGTAGTGCAGTGGCTACCTCCTGTGAGTGTCATGGTGGTTGTTATCAGATCAAATCCCCGTTGAATAGTTATTGTATATCTAATCTGTTTCTGTCAGAAAATGCTGCAGCTCAGTGACTAGCATTCTCACCTTTCGGTACAGTGGGCATATATTCGTACCTCGTAGAAGATATATATATAGTCTCTCCCCCCCCTCTCCCTCTCTCTCTCCTCTCTCTCTCTCTCTCTCTCTCTCTCTCTCTCTCTCTCTCTCTCTCTCTCTCTCTCTCTTTCTCAACTCGTCCAGTCGCAGGTAGTTTAAATTCAACATGGTCTATGCAGAATTGTTTGTATCATAATGCAATAAATATTGACTAAAACTGACCTATCGCTCACCTACGGATTGGAAGGTCCTGAGTTCGGGTCCTTTTTAAATGACTTTGCATAGCTTGAAAGGTCCCGGGTAGTTTGCTTCCTTTGGGTATTTTCTCCAGGTCAAGCTGGTGTGTTGTAATACGAACAGGCAGATAGACTGGTCGGATCTGCATCACTTTATGGTGAATATTGATGTATGATGAGCTAGATATTGCGAGGGTCCGTTGGGAGCAAGTAAACAGTGCGGAGGGACAAATCGATCTTTACGGTCTGAGTAGAATTGCGCTGCATGGAGTTAGCAGGCGATCTGGGCGACGCTGAACACTTAAGGGATAGGCGAGACGGATGTACAATCAGACAGTTACTGGTGACATCGGAATTTAAACTTCGATTGTTGCTGAAGATGGGGACGGAGCGCTTACGGAAATATCCAGAGTTCTGTGATGTCAGGTCTTAATTCAAAATGAAACATTTTGTCCCCTACAAAAAAGAAAGAAAAAAAAAGGATCCACAACTTTTCCGTGGATTCGATCCGGCGTCTCCAGCGTAAAAGCCTAGCGTTCCGTCAGCTGTTCGTCTTTTACTCTTCGATCTTCCTTATCTTCGAAATTTCTTGGGAAAGCTGTGTTCGATCTTGGATTTTATAGTAAAGAAATACATGAAACGACTACAAAGAAACTAGTTTACAACACTTCCAATTAACCTTTATATCTAAACTCCATCCGTCAAAGAGATAAGTCAAAGTTCCATCTTTCTTATGGTCAATTCTCCAGATCCTTACTGCTTTCTTTGTCAGCGTTTACAGCTTCTTATAGTATTTGAATTGCCGTGAACGCTAATTAAATTTTCTGTCCCGCATATTGATTCTGTCTATCCTTAGTCTTTTGTCTGTCGGCGTCTGTGGCTTAGGCTTTGGGAACGCGCTTCGTAGTACCGGGTTCAATCCCAACTGCAGGCCCTGCGTCTTGCATTGGTTGCGACAGTGGTATAGAGAAACCGACCGTCTAGAAAGCAATGGCAAACTTCTAGTCGTAAATTTGCCTAGAAAAACCACAACAGCCGGAAAAAATGCAGGGGTTGGTTCTGCAATGTCCTGTGAAGGATACACGACTAACTTTTTCAGTCTTTTGTCTGGTGCACAAACAAAACACGGAAAACAATCGCAGCGCAGTGGCTACACGCTTTTCTGTTAATCTGAAGGTTTTGGATTTTAGTCTACATCACGTGTCAAAACCTAGCCAGCCCAAGCTACAGGTTACTTGGTAACCGATTCGTGGTTCCCAAACATACCTAAAGTAGCATCTTTCCCGCCTCCTGGCTAGATCTATATTTCATAGACCAATCGACACTCAGTTGGTCACAGGGTCAGCATTCTATTGGTCATCTTTATGTTCTAGGACTATAATTAATATTCATTTAAGGCTGGGTCGACCTGGCAGTCAAGATTATTCTTGAAAACAAAGTCCGACTCCATCAGGAACCGAACCCACAGCCTTCATAGTATAGTGAAGTAAGTAAAGATTCATTCTCACGCCTTTTCGTGCATCGGGCATATGGGACGAGCACCCTATAATTTTACACACCAATTGGCACTAGGTGGGTAATGTGGTCAGCATTACGCTGGCCGTCTCAACTTCCCCAGGACATACATCCTGGTACCCTTGTAAGGCCGGGTCGACCTGCGACGCCCCATGCCATGATAAAAATCCACGCAGCCAGCAGTGGGTTTCGATCGCAATTTTTCTAGTATAGGGCTAGTAAAATGATAAAAAGCCAAATTATTCTCAAGTTGTTTCTGCAGCGTCCTGTAAAATACACACAACTAACAAATGTGGCTATATCGTTGAACGCCCGGCTTCCTAGCGCAGTTGGTTAAAATCCTCTGCGCGGCGAACGGGTAATGAACTCCTCGTAGTCAGGTTCACGCCCGAGGGTAGGCAGAAAAGCCACATGTATCCCAGATTTACGGTATCTATCATAGAATCATGGCCGAAGGGTTGCGATATCCATAGTACCGAGCCGAAGGGTTTACAACTCATGGTTTCTGGATACTTTAAAAAAAAAAAAAAACGAACGGAATTTCCGGGATGTGTACCTGTTTGATTTTAAGATCAAGAGGACAAGATAGAAGAGGACCGCCGCCAGCAATGAATCGAGATCATTAAAACACTCTATGCCTTCACGACAGAACAATAGCCAGTGGCAGCCAATGTGCAGTTGATCGCAAATTTTCCTCCCTACGGCGCTTAGCGACAGAAGTGGTAATTGTTTTAATATTTGAGATGTTAATCCTACAGACTTCTTATTCTTCTTCACTTCCTCGTTTACCGCTGTGGGTGTCGAGGGAGATATAAGGTTCTGTGTCTAGCTCTTCTGGCTTCCTCGACCATAGGCACATCGTGCTGTTGTAGAAATTCTCTGATGTTATCCTTCCATTTTGTTCTTGGTCTACCCCGTGCTCTACGTCCTTCTTCTCTTTCCATGTATGCTTTGTATGGTATGGTGTCACAAGGCATTCTCTCTAAGTGGGCAAACCATTTCACTTGCTGTCTTTGTATGTAATCCAGAATTGGTTCTGTGCCGACTTGTTCTCTTATGATCTCATTCCTGATCTTATCTCTTATGGTCACTCCTACAGCCCTTCTCAGACATCTCATTTCCGTGGTTACTAATAAAGACTACAGACTGCAGTCCTAAAAACGGGTGGGGAGGAAAAGGGTTGAAAAAAAGCATCAAACTGGACAAAGATACAACGAAACGGGCTTGCTCACATCATTCGACGGGTGATAAGTCCATGAAAGCATGAACCTCGCCCCGGACGAGGGATGTACCAAGGAGATGTGACAAGTGCTCTTTACTTTGCACTCTCACTCAACGTTTTCTTCCTTCCATTCTTTAGATCATTGGTGTATTCTAATATTTATCAACATTTTGCCCCTTTCCGTGTTGTGTTTATTTTCAAAAGCTCTAACTTTGTGTTCTCCAGACTGTGGACATACAAAGACCCTCCGAAATTGCTTGGTTGTCCACCAAAACTGACCCCTGAATCACACAGTCGCCAAGGTGGAGGCCATGCAAACAAATCGAATGGATAATATCTGATGTGTGAAGCTGGTATTTGGCAGGTGATATCTATATCTGGTATTTGACAGAAGAAATCTGTATCTGGTATTTGACAGGATATACATGTATGTTTATCGGGCATTCTATAGGTAATATGTAACCAGCATTTGAGATTAGATGTGTGTACCTGGCATTTAACAGTAGATGTACGTATCTGCTATTTGACTAGAATTGTACACAAGATATACTTGCCTGTCCACTGCAGTGGCCAACAGCACATAGGAGGACGCATACATGGCCACCACTTGCAGATACTTGACCACAACACACATAAACGAGCCTCCTTGGAATCTAAAACAAAAGAGAAGTTTATAGTGTCAAGATCAAGAGGATCGGCTTTACAGCATCAGGTTTTTATCTCATATGATCTCTCTCCGAAAAACGGCTTGTCAAGAAGGTCGGATGAAGCACGATTTCATTAGATCATATTACGATCTTCTGGTATGCCCGTAGGAAGTGCATTCATGAATTGAATGACACAGTCATTGAAACGAGGCCTAGACACAAAAAGAACGCAAGGCAAACAGCTTGGCCATTTCGCAAATACCTGCTACAGGGAGTCAAAATTTAATTCAATGTACGGTTCAAGTTATGTTTTCCGGCCCTTACGCATCGCGATTGGCCGTTAATTCATGCTTGCTAACCTTTCACACTCGCTAGACTAAGTTACAGGGGAGTCACGCTGTGTTCTGTTATGTATATATTGCGCGTCATGTGAATAGCCACACTGTCTCGGTCATAAATCGCATCCACGACTGAGTCGTTTATTGGTCCTCCAATAAGCGACTCGGGCACGGCTAGGGAATGTGGTTAGGTTTGATCATTGCATCAACACTGCAAAGTCATTTTGGGGAGCTACATGGGGCGAGACATTTTAAGCCATGCATGTGGCTCAAATAAACACAGACCACAATACAGCCCAACGCTCCTTTTTCGGAGATTGCTGGTTGAATGTGGTAGATCTTTTTTTTTTTTTTTTTTTTTTTTTTTTTTATCTACAAACTTGGAAGGGTCTCAGATGATTGACTGAATGACTGACCGACTGACTGACTTAATGACTGACTGACCGACTGACTGACTGACTGACTGTTTTGCCATCCAGACTGCTACCTTCAGGAAACAACCGAATCTCAGTCTGGTGGCAGACAAGCATGGGGATACAACTTAGTTACTACCTACTATCAGAGTTCCGTCTCACATCTTCAGTAGTCAGCACAGAGTTCCAAGTCCAATGGTACCAGAAGCAGTTTGATGGTACGACGTCTGTCCTGATTTTCCTTTGAGTGCTACGTTTCGGTCAGATCTCCTAATCACTCTTCGCGGCACCATTCTTTTCAAACTGTGATGTTCCGATTGTTTTTCCATACTGTTCACTTGTTCGCAAGGTGTCTTGATAGTATCTGGCTTCGCCCTTCCACACTACTGTTCGTTCATCTCGCGATGCTATCTCCCAGTTGTATCACTCTCCGCCTCTTTCTCTCTTGCCTTTAACTTTTCCTTCTCGTATGCATTTTATAAGAATGTTATGTCTCCTAATATGGCTGAAATATTTCACTTACTTTGTGTTTTTATTTTTTATAATTTTTATTTTATTTCGGCAACGTTCTTTCCATTCATTTCTTCAGTCCCTCTGTATTTTATTGCACATAATTCTTCACAAAACAGTAGACAAATCCAATACGAATTACCTAATCGGTAAACGTTTTAGAAAGTCACTAATTGTATGCAATTTTCAGATTTGTTTTCCCCTAATGACGTGTAGCCGTAGTTCTTACTCACTCTAAACTTTTCACAGTGTGACTCTTTCTAACGCCATTGATCTTATGTATTCATAGATTGTAAGCTCAACTAACGGGTATTTAAAAAGTTAACGTAGTAATTAATGGTACCGATAGAGTTAAACATTAGACAAAGTGTTAACAAATTTTAGCGGTAAAATATTTTCGAACAACCCCACACCACCCTAATTTTTTTTTTCTAAATTATGGCTACCAGTATTTTAAGAGCTACTCTGTCAATGTGTGACCTTATATGGCTCTAACGCCAAAATAGAACAGTTGTGAAATGCCCAGAAAGCAATCTCTCACAGTTTTAGCCGTTTATTTAGACATGGATGGAAATGGTGTCGGCTGTGACAAACTTAGCACTCAAACACACGAGGCAAAGGAGACTCGGTAAAGACCTCCCAATGCCGTGGAATAAAAAAGGATGCTTATTTATCGGTACCAGT
Source organism: Candidula unifasciata (assembly GCA_905116865.2). NCBI lineage: Eukaryota > Metazoa > Mollusca > Gastropoda > Stylommatophora > Geomitridae > Candidula > Candidula unifasciata. The sequence goes on from CAJHNH020003910.1 coordinate 38,170, forward strand.
TGATCGAGTCGTCGAGTGGGGGAGGGGGTGTGAGGCTGGGTTAATACAGCCCTGTCAAGTAAAGCTCCTAATACACTTCAAATCTGGTTATGTATTAACTGTACTCCGTTGTATGAGCCTGTCTGTTTGCCTGCATGAATGCCTGTCCACGTACTACCTACCTGTTTGTCTGCCTACCTATTTGCTAGTCTCTCTGTTTTACTGTCTACATGACTGATTATCTGCTTGTTTAAATGCCTGCCCAACTTTCAACTTGTCACTTCCTCACAGTCACAGCGTGAAACGTGTTCTTCACTTATTACCCAAGCTAAGGCTATTTTATGGCGTAGACATTTAGATCCCGAAATACTCAGTTCTGTTCCAACTGCTGACGATGTGGTAAGAGCTCGCATTGCGTAGATTTTGACAATGGTTTGCAGTGATGACCGTTAAGGAGCAATGGCAAACTACTAAACCTATAACTGCCTGTGAAAATCAGAAAAAGCAAATAAATGATGTAGCTTAATCTACAATACCCTATAAAAGATAAGGAGATAACTTCTCTTTTAAGTGCTAGTTTCCCGAGAACAGACACTTCATCGAAATCAAATGCGAAAAATGAAGAGAAAAACTAATGAATGTGTACCACTGGTTGATTCTGCAGGGTGGATTTTATTGTGTAAGGAGGATGGTCGCTCGCCCACGTAGTCGTCATTCCGTATCCACATTATGAATATAATATTATCCTCTGCTCACGTAGACACACAAAAAAACACCGAGCTTTACCCATGAGTCCTATCATCACAAACACATACTGTGGCTGCATAATCTTGTCTGTCTGTAGATCATGTACGATCTACTGTAGCAGTCACGTCCGAAAAGGTAACCGCTTTTGGCAGCTGGCCTTCCTGTCTATACCCTTGAGGTCTTGACCGACTGATCAACATCATTGCACACGGGTAGTAACCTATAAGTGTTCCGTTCTTCTTCTAATTCAAGTCCGAGTCAAAAGAAGCTCAGCACAGCGTACAGGCTCTGTAGCACCGGCGAGGATCCTGAAATACTTTTAGGTCGATTTTTAACTGCAAATTATGCCCAGGCGGCGCCGTCAGGCTAATCTTTTAGATTTGTAACTGCTAATGCCTTTTTTTTCGTGGGCAACAGAGCACACTACCCAGAGACCACGGGGAATTGCTAGAAGTCCAAGCCCACGTGAATAAATCCCAGCCTTTACCAGGGATTTAACCCGGGACCTCTAGCGCTCGAGGCGGACACCATGCCTCGAGACCAAGCAGCTGTTGCTCGCCTTATTCTAGTCGACACACAAACAAATAGTTTGTTCGTGTCGAGTGTTTACCAAATCTCGTATGGTCCAAATGTTTCGAGAGGGTCAAGACTCAAGGTGCCCGCCTGTCTAGACGGTTTTTTTTTAGCTGTGGTCCACCGGTCTCGACAGGTCCAAGACTCACGTTGCTCGCCTATCTGTCTTGACGGGTGTTTATTAAGACTGCTATGGTCCACCCGTAACGGCAGGGTCCAGACATGTTGCCCACCTGTCTGTCTAGACGGATCTTTCTAGATGGATGTGTATCACGACTAATCTGACGTCTCGACAGGGCCAAGACTCACATTGCCCGTCTGTCTCCAAATGGATGGTCCGCCAAAACTCATGTAGACCGCCTATATCGACAGTTAGGGGACGCTTCTGATGCAGTCAGCTTGTCTCAAAAGGTATTTGCCTTACCTGCCATTACCCAACTGTCTTAAAGATTGTTTGGTAGGGGCTTATCACGTCGCTTTGTCTCAGACGGTGTCTACAAAGACCATGTCGCTTACCTTTCAACGCCGGTCTGCCAAGACTCATTTATTAGCCTGTGTGTTATCATCTTGCCTATCCATCAGAACAAATGTCTGTCATATATTCTGTAACCTTCTTCTCACCCCGACATTTTCCTGAAATTCTACTGTAACACACCCACGCAGTTATTAATGATTATTGATAAGCGAGGGCTATCACAGAGAAGTAAAAACTGTATACACCAGGGAGATGAATAATTGTAGACCACGAGGCAGACCAAGAAGACGATGGAGAGGTAATATCCAGACAGACCTGCAAACACATGGTGTTACCAACTGGAAAGTGAAGGGGAACCAGATATATGAATGGAGGCGGGTGATATCTGCAGCAATAAACCTCAAGGGCTCGGAATACTGAAAAAGAAGAAGACTATCATTACACCACTCCAGGCAGATACATAGGTGCTCCGATCTCCCCCTCAGTAGCTCCACAAGTGTAAAACGACTGAGGACACCCCTTATGTGTTGATTATTGAGACGTCTTATGCTTTGGTAACATGTTTATGTCTGGCTGTACCATTTGCACCCCTATGTCCAACAACCCAGACAATGATACTGAGTCATGCTTGATGTGATCTTCTTCGCGATATTCATATCATATTGCATTAATGATATCACTTCTGTCTACTGCCGGGCCAGTCGTGATAACCGCCTTGTCTGCCAGAAAATCTGCACACTCACTGCCTTGAACACCCACATCATCTATCCAGAATACCACTATATGATTAGAAGTCATTCACTGTCTGACTGCCGAAAGATTCCGTGCATTTATCACGCAACGATTTTTATTATTTTTGGTGTGTGTGCTGAATCTGATATGTTGAGTTAAAAGATGTATATATTGCAGCTGGATGTAAACTACAACATAGTTTACCGAGACTCTAAATAAGGGCGAACGCAGGCTAAAAAGCTGCGTTTTTCCTGATACAAAATTCCAAATGACCGAACATTTTCAAACATCTGTCATGAAGGAGCTGAGCAGTGTGGGCGTCACGTCTAGCCGTTGTGACTCCATTTTTCAGTATCCAGGGCGCGCAACAATAGAATCTATTTGTTGATTTAATTAAACTTTAAGTCATGACATACTGAGTTGTGTCTTTTTTCAACAATGTACGTAAAAAATGTGTCTCGGATAGAAACTATAAATGTGTTTTTTTTAAACAATGTGTAGGTGTTAATTTATTTCGACACAAACAGAAAAGCAGATAAAAAGATACAGAAAGAAACACATACGAACAGGATAGAAAGACATTCATGTGGGCTGTTACCATAGATGAATAAAATGTAAACTGGTAAGACAGAAATGGAAAATATATACAATAGAGACAGAAACGCACACTAGACATGGTACAAGCTAACTGATAAATGGCATAAAGAGGGACAGAAACACAGATAAACATGCACCAGCAATAACAACAACAACAACAAACAAACAAAAACAAACACACACACAGCTACATATGAACTGGGACATAATACCGACAGATAAGTGTACTGTTAGAGAGACATGCAGATAGGTGGAAAGGCAGACCGACAGATAGATGGATAGCCAGACAAACGGACGGGATACGAATGGATGGATAGATATATGGGTGGATGGCTGGATAGATGGGTGGATCCATGGACGAATGGACGGACGGACAGACTGATATACAGAGGAGAAGGCAGTTACGTAATTAGGTAAACAGGCAGAGGTGATGTTGACAGGGAGATAAATTCGTTATGTTGCTTCCTCTCGTTAATTTCCAAACACAAAACAATAAAGCACATAAAAGAAGTCAACAGCGAAGACAAACGAGTTCAGCGAACTTACCGATAAGTAATGTCCCAAATTAATTGAGGTAAAACATTGAAAAAGGCCACAAACAGATCGGCCAATGACAGGTGGAGGATCATTAGGTGCATGCGCGATAGATGTTTCCGTTTGATGGCAAGGGACAGAATCACGCAGCAGTTTCCGGCAATGGCCAAAAACAAAATGGTGGCGCTAACGGCCATTTCAATGACCGCTATACCCTCATCCCTAGTCAACTGGGACGTTACGTTGGTGCTGTTGTAGACTGTCAACTGGGATGAGTCTGACTGATTGAACCAGTCTGACGAAGTCATTTTTACCAGATTTGTCGAAATAATATCCAGTTCCATTGCTGTGTCAGAACAGAGCACCTGCTTGTATCAGTTCATGACCTGAAACATAACAGTAAGACAGTGAAAAGTGTGCAGTGAGTAAGACAACAATCTAGACACAATAAAGTAATAACTATTTCTTAAGGGAGCCGTGGTAGCGTATTAGCTAGACGCTCATCAGCTACTCTGAAGGTCCAGGGTTCGATTTCCCATCGAATCGGATTTTCTTACTTCAAAATTTGGCCTCCAGTCGACCCAGTCTAGAATGTATGCCAGATATGTAGTGAACTATTTTCTCCTTGATAAGTTATGCTACAGAAAGAATGACGTTAGGTATTAAATGTGAATGATATATTTAAATCTAACGA
>CAJHNH020003910.1:47500-53911 GCA_905116865.2 Candidula unifasciata
AACCCACGACCTTCCGATCCGCACACGAGCGTCTAGCCGCTACGCCACGGCGACTCCCCCCTTACAAATACGGACAATTATTATAAAGTAAAAGACTCTCGTCCACGCCTTTAGGCATATAGGGCAAAACTTATACTTTCTAGACCAGTCGGCACTCGGTGGGTGATTTGTTCAACATTTTACCGGGCGCCTTTACTTTGCAGGGACTTACGTGGTAACCATTCAAGGCTAGGTCGACCTGATAACAGGTCATTTTTTGAAGAAGAAAAAAATTCCCACTTCGTTCAGATTTGAACCCACGACTTTCTGATGTGTAGGCCAGGGCCATTTCACTCTTTCGTGACCCCAACAGTGTGTGTGTGTGTGTGGTCTCACTTGTCTGTGTATGTGTGTAGGCACGTTTGCTTCTATGCGCAAATGTGCATCGCGACACCTCAGATCTCCAAACACTATTTGTTTCCACGCTCCGCACGAATCTCCGTTGTCCTTATAACTACAAGGGAATTCCAGACAGCAATCTAATGCGCCGTGTAAAGTCAATCACGTTCACTGAACATGTAATATATCATCTCCTCGGAGATGTGCAAGGGTAAAACACGACACAAACAACTCCTTGAAATAGACAGCTCCCAGTGTAGAAGTCAGTTAACAGGATTCCTTCCTTGTTGACACACAAAAATGACAGATTATATAGAGGTACCGGAAACTGTTGTCTGAAGTCTCTTCAGCTCACCCCCCCCCCCCTTTCCCCCAAATTCCAACCCCCCTCCCCCCATTTTCCCGCCTCTTTAAATGTATAAATGGGTTGGGGGACAACCCCCCCCCCCCCCCCAATCTCCGACACACGTTTTAAAAATGTTCTTTCACTATATTTTTTGACACATTTTGTCATCAGCATCATTAACTTTCACGTGTGTCGTTAAGCAACCCGGGGGGGGGGGGGGGGGGGGGGGGGCAGTTTCCTATCCATTATGTAATGAGTAGCAATTACTATCGTCATTCCGCGTCGATGCAGATGATCTTTTAATGTCATCGATCCACGCAATCCTAGGGCCACCTCTGGTTTAATGTGTGGGAGGCTTGTGTTGGTAGTTGATGTGGCTGCATTCTGACGAGATGGCTAAACCAACTGTGGTTCAGTCTATCAGTGGAGGTGGTCAGGAGGAGGAGAAGTACGACGTCAATAACAAGAATCTGAATATAATGAAAGGTATCCCTTTGCTTTAAAACTTTTCTTGGACTCTATTTAAAAGGCGCAGATGACCGATTAACCTTAACTATCAAGAAAAAATGTTGTCAAAGACTATTAGAGATTATAATAACATAATATAGTAGGGCCCTGTGAGGGTTCAGGGGCCCTTTTATAGGTGGGAAAAAGATTAGACCCACTGCCTACCGATAAGCATGTCGTAAGACTAAATGGGAGCTTCCTTCGAAGTCGGTGTGCATCTGCATGAGAGGCAGTCTGCCAAACAAATAAGTCAGATCTGCAAAACGGATGCACACGCAACACTCAGGTTCTGGAGCAGGACTGCAGTCCAAAAGTAGATGAACAACCAGAAATTTTCGCCAGAGTTTACAGCTGGTGAACACGAAGAAGAAGAAGAAGAAGAAGAAGAAGAAGAAGAAGAAGAAGAAGAAGAAGAAGAAGAAGAAGAAGAAGAAGAAGAAGAAGGAGGAGAAGAAGAAGAAGAAGAAGAAGAAGAAGAAGAAGAAGAAGAAGAAGAAGAAGAAGAAGAAGAACAAGAACAAGAACAAGAACAAGAACAAGAACAAGAACAAGAAGAAAAGCAATAGGAAGAAGAAGAAGCAGAAGATAATAACATAATAATAAGGCAAAACTAATGCACGCAGCCGTTTATTTAAAAATCTCCACTGCCAACTAAGAAAAATAATAATTATATTTTTTTACCACAGGTTGCATGTCTCATAACATTGTCCATTACTTCGCAGTAACAAGCGGAGTCCAAAAAATGAGTCTCTTCACCCGGTCAATGCTTTGACATAAAGACGTTTAGAGAAAATTGCAATGGTGCTTTCAGAGCGGAGTTCTGGGGCACGAAAATACAGTGGCGCAATATCAAAGCAAACTCGTAATTGTAGCCTTTCTCTGTCCTTCCATTATCCCAGGTCGGGTTACTGCTTGAAAGTTTGATCATCAAGAGGTTACACAATCTCATTTTTGATGGTAGGCCAACAGGACAAATCCCAGATACAGAGCTCCATGAGCCAAGTAACGAAGAAAACGAACGAACGAATTTTATTTTCATAAGGTAAAGAATCGGGCACGCAGGCCCGTCTTGCATTCTGACCTTTTGATCATTCCTTCCTTTTAATAGATAATAATGTCACTAGTCTGCCAATTACTGCCTTTATATACCAATTTTGCATTGTAGGCAGGGAATCTGCTAGCCTGAGGATTTAAGGCTGCATGGATAGTGCTGTCGCCACGACTGTGCAGGTCAAGATTTTTTTTTTGCCCTGACAGAAAAATCCCCAGCCTTACCGAGAATTCGAACAGGAGTCTCCGGCCTGAGAGCCCAGTGTACTAACCGTTCGGTCAGCCCCTACTTTAATGTCAGTAGTAATAATAGTAAAGATGATTAGGATAATGATGCCGATAATAATAATAATAATAAACTAAAGATATAACTGGGGCACCCGTAATGACTGTCGAGGTTGGTGTAACATGCACACGCAAAACTCAGGTCATGGAACAAAGCCAAACTCCTGAAAAAGACGAACAACCAGATCTTTCCGCTGAAGTTTACAGATGGTGAACGCCAACAAACAAACAAACATGCAGTCCTGCGTGTGTGCGAAATTGCAGCCATAGCCTATTATTTTGTTCTGTTGACCACAGTCATGTGGTTGTCACGAAATTAAAGCTTTCATTTCCTTCTATGAAAGAGAAGTAATGTAACGTTTTTAATTTACTAATCTATAGCGTGTGCGCACACCATAATAAACAGTCAAATTAATTCATTGCCCACTCATACGTGCATTACAGAGGAAACCTAATGTAACCAACAACATCATCATGTAGCAGGTCCTTTGCAGAACTTCGCTCTCATCACGGTTTGCTTGAAAGAAACTCGGTCTCTCGCTAGTTCTGCCGCCGCATGCACTTTCATACTCAAGGAGCCACTTATATCCTGTCCCCATCTTCGTGTCGGTCGGCCCCTGCCACACCTTCCTGGTACCATGCCTTCTGCTATAATTTTTTCCTTGATGTGACCAAAATATTTCAGCTTCCGATCTAGGATGCTGTTTATTAGCCAGTCTTCCTTGATGTTCAGATATTTCAAGATGTCAGTATTTCTCCTCTTCTTTGTCCAAGATATTCTGAGAATCTTGCTACAGCATTTCAGCTCAAAAGCCCCTAATCTCTTTCTTAAGGACTGAGAGATAGTCTAAGTCTCACATCCTTATGTAGCCACAGTGAAGAACAGCAGAGGTCACCCCAGAGGTGTCTATTCATCCCGATGGATACTCGGTCCCCATAGCTGCGCTGGCCACACCGCAGTGTGTTTGCCGTCCTCTACCGCGGGAAGGTGCAGTTGGGGGTTTTCCCTTCACTGCGTCTTGAGACCAGAATGACATTTCCCAAAACTCTCCAGTACTTTCAGAGGACTTAACCATCAACACACAGCACATTATTGTAGCATGTATTACGGTGTAACTAAAAGATATAAAATCAAGCGAAACGTATAACTAGTCGTCCCCATGTTATCACAGTCATAAAAGACAAATGAATGCTGCGGCTTAGAAAGGATTCTTTAGTACGTTACACAAATAAAGAATGTTATAACTGCGAAAAAATAATGCGTAAAACTCTTAAATGACGTTATCCCCGAGATAAATCCACATGTATGTCTGGCCAGTTGAAGCTCTGACAAACGTGTGAACATATCAAAATAACAATACTAGCCGGAAAATGCAGTTGCAGGCAAGGGTTATACGATTTCTCTCGCATATACCTCATGCAAGTGATTGTGCGTCTTACTGTTCGTATTTGTAACTGATAAAGGCTTTCTATCAGCAACGTTGACTTGTCGTGTCTGACTGTGATAATGTGAAGCGGGCTAGTTCTATTTTTCGCTTGATAGTGTCGGTCAGGAGGACAAAGAATTCATTGAAGAGTCTTGGGTTAGTCATTTGACAAATTTTCAAATGGGAGACACTGGGAGGTTAGGTTTAACTGCTATTAATAATAATAATAATAATAATAATAATAATAATAGTAATAATAATAATAATAATAATAATGTGAACGAAGAAAAAGATTATGTCGACATCCTGCATATAAAAGAGAACCATCCGATAAAGAGCATTTTGTCCTGAAAGCTGCGGTATTTTGATCATGTCTAACGCCACGGTAGTCTTGGGCAGTGAGTGTCCCTAATGCGGCGTCCCTTTAATACAGTTCCTCATGTTGAGGCGACCCCCAACAATACAGTTAGTTTTGTTGCCACTTCATAACTTCAGTGAGCATATGTTTTCTGATGGTCTTTGGAGACCACTGTAAAAGAGCCGTTTGACCCACAAAAGAGTCGAGACCCACCGGCTGAGAACCGTTGGTCTAGAGAAAACGGTGATGGGGGCTATAGTTTCTAGATAAGGAAGCAGAGGCCGACCTCCGCGAAAGTGGATACAGGACATTAAAGACGCATTAGATATGAAAGCACACAGGGCTGTAGAGTTGGCTGGAGAAAGAGAGGCTTTTGTGTGTGTCTTGAGGACAGCGACCTTCTGTAAACAACATACTCATTGACTGACTGAATCTGCAAAATGGTAAATAAACAAAATATTAAAGTTCTAAAATATATGTGTAAAAAAACTATCTAAAATTGATACGTGAGTATGTTGCAGAGGATTAGTTGTAGAAGGGGTGGGTGTGGGGGTGTGGGAAAAGTGGAGGGTGGGGTGATTTGGTACGGAGGTATAATACTGTTGACCTGGCTGACACAGACAAGTGACCAAAAAATCTCGGAACATTTGTTCTCTTCTTTTTCTGTGTTCGCCGTAATTAAACAAGGTCCGGGAATTTGAATTGTGAGTTCCGGGTCTGATGTGGCTTCTGAGGGGAAAAAAAGTAAAGCAGTTGGCACATCATGTTAGGGAGTCGCCGTGGCCGAGCGGCTAGACGCTCGTCGCGGAACGGAAGGCCGTGGGTTCGCTCCCTGGCGGAGCCGGAATTTTTTCAGAAATGACCTTGGCTCCCTGGTCGACCCATCCTTGAGTGGGTACCGGGTGCAGTCATGGGAGGGTAAAGGCGGCCGGCGTGATGCGACAGCATCACCCATTTTGTGCCGATTGGTCTATAAAAATATAGGTCTAGCCCTGTGACGTTACGGGTTATGTGTTTAATGATTTATATGTTGAGTAGGGATTTTCCTCTCAACACATCCCCTCCACCAGATTAACTGAACTAATATCCGAGCTATGTTGCTCTCAGACAATGTTCTGTATATCCACACACACAAAAACAGCCATATTGGCTCGTTAATTACTTTAACGTTAGCTGCACTTGGTACCCACAAAAGAAGGAAAGGGGTTTTAGATGTCTATATCATTATATTGAATGAATCATTAGACAGGGCAAATGACCCCTCCCGTCCCACCTTCTCCTGGTATTAATAATTAAAGAATTATTATTATTATTAATTGAGCACCCACCAAATGGTATTCTATCTTAATAGTTTAATTAAACATTTACGAACAGACACATTAAGAATTACAAAAACTAATGCAGGATAAGACCATATATTTGATTTATTAACCTAGCAATCAGTGGATGACATTATTCATCATTATTATTTTAATCAGTGATGGTATGGTGGTAATGAGAGGCTTCAGCTAGACAACTGAGCACCTAAGCTTAGAGTGAAGTGATAATGGTGGTGATAAGTTTACACTCATAAAAACATAATGGTACGTAACTTATGCAATTTTAGAAAGTGGAACCTCTGAGAGCCCCCGTGTTGAGTCCCTTCTTAGCTGTTCCAACTTTTCCTTCCAGTTCTCCTGGTTCCACCTGGTTCTCCACCTCATTCTCCACCTCGTTCCCAGCTGGCCGAGTTCTAACACAATGTAGTCTCGTGCCCGTGATGACCCTCTATTTCTGTTCTCAGAATGGACTGGTTATCACCCACATAGGCGCTGTAATAATGGAAACAAACACATATGTGTAGTATCTTGATTTACACTAAGAATACATGTATCAATTAATACAATATATAATAATAAAATATATATCATCACCCCTCCTCATATTCCATAGTCTCTCCAGTCTAGTCTAAAGGTCATGTGTCTAACAACGGCGTCTAATATATCCTGCCTTCCCTCTCATGTTCTGTCATGATAGTTGACGTTCTAAGTCTGCTGTCTGTCATCACTCAGACTTCCAAA
>CAJHNH020003911.1:0-25000 GCA_905116865.2 Candidula unifasciata
TCATCATCCTCAGCATCATCATCATCATCTTCATTCTACTTCTCCACTTCGTCTTCCTTTTTCTTTTTTTTATTCTATGTTTCTTCTTCTTCTTTTTCTTCTTTCATCTTCGTATTGTTCTTCTTCTACTTCTTCTTCTTCTACTTCTTCTTCTTCTTCTTCTTCTTCTTTCTTCTTCCTTCTGCTCTTTCCTTCTTCTCTTCTTCTTCTTCTGTCTTCTTCTTCTTCTTCTTCTTCTTTCTTCTTCTTCCTTCTTCTTCTTCTTTTTCTTCTTTTCTCTTCTTCTTCCTTCTTCGTCTTCTTCTCTTCTGCTTCTTCTTCTTCTTTCTTTCTCTTCTTCTTCTTTCTTCTTCTTTTTCTTCTTCGCCTTCTCCTTCTCACTTCGTTTTCTTTTCTTCTTCTTCTTCTTCTTCTTCTTCTGCTTCTTTCTTCTTCTTCTTTCTTTCTTTCTTCTTCTTCTTCTTCTTCTTCTTCTTCTTTTTCTTCTTCTTCCTTCCTTCTTTTCTTCTCCTCCTCCTCCTTCCTTCTTTCTTCTTCTTCTTCCTTCTTCTTCTTTTTTCTCTTCTTCTTCTTTCTTCTTCGTCTCCTTTCTCTTTCTTCTTCTTTTTTCTTCCCCTTCGCTGGCTGTAAACTTCGAGAAGAATAAATGTTGCTAACCCGCTTTTAGAATTTAGTTTTTACGTGCTCATGCGTTTCACATATCTGGTTTTTTTGTATTAAAACTTTGTTACTCGCGTCTTATTCAGATAGATTTGTATTTTAAAGGAAATGCCCTAATTAGTCGACTGTTACGACATGCTTTTCCCTGACGCTCTAAAGGTAGTGTGTTTGGTATACGACGTGTTCAACTGATACCGAGATCCCTGGGTATGGTTAATATATCAACGTGTTTTGTGTTTTCTGCGACGCTTTCGACAGTCAGATAACCACTCTATGGAGAGAAACAGAGCGACATCTAAAGACATAAAGCAATAAAGGCGACCCCCAATTATTCCCCCTCCCCCACAATTTAACTCATATGCACCAGCTTATTCATGTCTCAAAAATATTGGATTAAATGGAAAGGATATTAGAATGATTAGTAGCTTAAACTGGGAAGAAACAGTAAATGTTAGACACAAAAACATCATCTCATCATAGAGACTTAAAAAAATGTGAGTACGTCATTGATGTGCGTTATCCTAAGTCTTTTTAACTTATATACATACATTTTTTTTAATGAATTGGAGAACTGATGGGACTGAATATTATTAGAAGGATAAAAAACAATATGAAATATGTTGATGACACACTGTTACCAGCAGAAAGAAGGCAGAAGTTAGAGTATCTAGTGGATCAAACCAACAGGTTGAGTGCAGAGTATGAATTAGACATTACCATTTGAAGAAGTCCGGCTCTGTCAGGAGTTCTAGACTTCTGAATCCAAAGATGAGCGGCTGAGAATGATTGTAGGAGGGACCAGAAGAGATAAAGATAGGAATGATGTCATACGAGATAAAGTCGGCACAGAACAAGTTCTAAATTACATGCAAAGATACCAGATACAATTGTTTACTCGCTTAGAAAGAATGCCTTCTGATTCTATACTATACAGTGCATATACCAAAAGAGGAGAGGGATGAAGAGCGAGAAGAAGAAAGAGAAGAAGAAAAAAATGAAGAAGAAGAAGAAGAAGAAGAAGAAGAAGAAGAAGAAGAAGAAGAAGAAGAAGAAGAAGAAAGAAGAAGAAGAAGAAGAAGAAGAAGAGAGAAGAAGAAGAAGAAGAAGAAGAAGAAGAAGAAGAGGAAGAAGAAAAAAAAGAAGAAGAAAGAAGAAGAAGAAGAGAAGAAGAGAAGAAGAAGAAGAAGAAGAAGAAGCAGAAGGAGAAGAGAAGAAAGAAAGAAGAAAGAAAAAAGAAGAAAGAAGAAGAAAGAAAGAGAGAAGAAGAAGAAAGAAGAAGAAGAAGAAGAAGAAGAAGAAGAAGATGAACGGAAGAAGGAAAGAAGAGAAGAAGAAGAAGAAGAAAGAAGAAGAAGAAGAAGAAGAAGAAGAAGAAGAAGAAGAAGAAGAAGAAGAAGAAGAAAGAAGAAGAAGAAATAAGAAGAAGAAGAAAGAAGAAGAAGAAAGAAGAAGAAGAAAGAAGAAGAAGAAGAAGAAGAAGAAGAAGAAGAAGAAAGAAGAAGACGAAAAGAGAAGAAGAAGAAGAAGAAGAAGAAGAAGAAGAAGAAGAAGAAGAAGAAGAAGAAGAAGAAGAAGAAGAAGAAGAAGAAGAAGAAGAAGAAGAAGAAGAAGAAGAAGAAGAAGAAGAAGAAGAAGAAAAAAGAAAAGAAGAAGAAAAGAAGAAAAAAGAAGAAGAAGAAGAAGAAGAAGAAGAAGAAGAAGAAGAAGAAGAAGAAGAAGAAGAAGAAGAAGAAGAAGAAGAAGAAGAAGAAGAAGAAGAAGAAGAAGAAGAAGAAGAAGTAAAGTAATTGTGTTTTTTTAACAATAAACTTACTTTTGAAGAGGCTTTCCAGTTCATAGAGTGCAGAGTAGGTGGCAATGAATTGTTTACCGCATGGAATTTTCGTTTCTTTGATATAGCCACCACAGGCGAACTCGTAGAAATCTTCGCAGGGATCAGCCGACGCGTTCATGTTGTTTATAATGTAGAAAGCTGAAAAAACAAAATGTGAAATGCACGATTGAAATAATAAATGTTTAAAATATTGAAATTTAGGGAAATGTTAATTAACCTGGGAGCTGCAATGGTGTAGTGGTTAGACGCTTGCCTTCGGAACGTCATATCTTGTTTTCATTTCTTGACGGTGAAAAAAAAAAACTTTCTTTAAAAAAAATAGACTTGGCTCCTAGGTCAACCGGGTCTTAAAGTGGTACGAGGTAAAATCTTGGGAAGTAAAGGCGGAAGTCGTAAACATAGCATCCTATTATAGGCTATACAATATAGATACACCATGTTATGCTCCATACGACTAAGCTCATTGTAGTCACGTAACTTCCTAGGGTAACTTTGAATTTACTATACATGAATTATGCTTACAAAGGAGAGAGTTATTGATTTTAATTGTTATAGCTTCGGCCATTCTCAACAGTCTTTTGCTGCGGCAGAGCACATACCTAAACGGCTACATACACAGCTTAATGATTCTTCAAGGGTGTCGAGACTAGTCAAGTGGAAAGAACCCACTTCTTTCGTAGGACATCTTTTACCCTATTCCGGACATGTAATTGACACAGACAGTGCTTTCCGTGTGGTTTATCATACTTTGGAAAAAAAGACTGTTGAGAATGGCTGAAGCTTCAACAATACAAATCAACGACCCCCTTCTTTGTAAGCAGACAATCATTCATAGTACATTTGAAGTTACCCTTGCAAGTCACGTGACTACGGTGAGCTTCCTGTGGCCAAAGCACACACGATGCGTCCAAAGAAACTATTCTTTTTTCAGTTGATTTATTTAGTTTTGTGCTTCATGTTATGTTGATGTAACTCTGTAGTAACGCACCGGACGATATACAGTGAAATATTCCTAGCAAATAATTGTGCAATGTATTGTTTGTTTATGCTTTATTTAAACTAAATATATACAATGTGCAACTCTAGTGAAATACATCAACGAATAACAAAATATATACAATGTGCAACTCTAGTTAAAAACATCAATGAATTAAAAAAATATATACGAAGCTCAACTTCGGTGGCATATATAATTCATCATCACCAAGTGCCTTGCCAGCTGGCGTAGGCGTTCACGCATTTTCACAGATCTCCGTCCTTGGTGGTGTGGATCAATTCCACCAACGATATTCCTAAATGCTACTGTCTGAATCCATCCACCATCATTCCTCATGGTCAGTCTCTGCATCTTCTACCACCATCATTCCTCATGGTCAGTCTCTGCATCTTCTACCACCATCATTCCTCATGGTCAGTCTCTGTATTTTCTACCACCATCATTCCTTATGATCAGTCTCTGCATCTTCTACCACCATCATTTCTCATGGTCAGTCTCTGCATCTTCTACCACCATCGTTCCTCATGGTCAGTCTCTGCATCTTCTACCACCATCATTCCTCTTGGTCAGTCTCTGCATCTTCTACCACCATCATTCCTCATGGTCAGTCTCTGCATCTTCTACCACCATCATTCCTCATGGTCAGTCTCTGCATCTTCTACCACCATCATTCCTCATGGTCAGTCTCTGTATCTTCTACCACCATCATTCCTCATGGTCAGTCTCTGTATCTTCTACCATCATCATTCCTCATGGTCTCTCTCTGCATCTTCTACCACCATCATTCCTCATGGTCAGTCTCTGTTTCTTCTACCACCATCATTCCTCATGGTCAGTCTCTGTATCTTATACCACCATCATTCCTCATGGTCAGTCTCCGTATCTTTTAACACCATCATACCTAATGATCAGTCTCTGTATCTTCTACCACCATCATTCCTCATGGTCAGTCTCTGTATCTTTTACCACCATCATTCCTCATGGTCAGTCTATGTATCTTCTACCATCATCATTCCTCATGGTCAGTCTCTGCATCTTCTACCACCATCATTCCTCATGGTCAGTCTCTGTATCTTTTACCACCATCATTCCTCATGGTCAGTCTCTGTATCTTCTACCACCATCATTCCTCATGGTTAGTCTCTGCATCTTCTACCACCATCATTCCTCATGGTCAGTCTCTGTATCTTCTACCACCATCATTCCTCATGGTCAGTCGCTGTATCTTCTACCACTATATACCTCATGGTCAGTCTCTGTATCTTCTACCACCATCATTCCCCATGGTCAGTCTCTGTATCTTCTACCACCATCATTCCTCATGGTCAGTCTCTGTATCTTATACCACCATCATTCCTCATGGTCAGTCTCTGTATCTTCTACCACCATCATTCCTCATGGTCAGTCTCTGTATCTTCTACCACCATCATTCCTCATGGTCAGTCTCTGTATCTTCTACCAGTGATCTTTTCACTAGTCACGATATTTTCCAGTGCTCCTTTTCTCATCACATGACCAAATAACTTTGTTCCTCTCCTTCTCATTGCTGTAGATAATGTTCTACTTTCATGCTATTTCATGCCAGGTAATCATTGTTAGTCATTATAGCTTAAGTAAAATACCTTCAGCTTTAGTAAAATACGTAATGTGGAATAAATATACAGAAATTTCTGTATGAAGGGATGACTAGAATGAAATCTATTGAAACCTCTTCAGGAATGGGACAAACACATAAACATATTACCTGAAAAAACGCACTCCTTGGTGACGCATTCATTACAGGCCCCTGTCACTGGTTTAAAAAAAAAGTATAAAGTGTTAACAAAGACAATTAAATTATGATCGAGTGCTATCTTCATTACCCAATCAAATTGCTGATCAATAAAGTAATTATCAAATTACCTGAATGGTTTACAGCCAGTTTATGTGTATGTCGATTGATTAATTAAATACTCTTATCATCATCCTCTTCCTTCTCCTCCTCCTTCTCTTCTTTCTCCTCCTCCTCCTCTTCTTTCTCCTCCTCCTCCTCTTCTTTCTCCTCCTCCTCCATTTCTTTCTCCTCCTGCCCTCCTCTTCTTTCTCCTTCTCCTCCTCTTCTTTCTCCTCCTCATTTTCCTCTTCTTTCTCCTTCTCCTCCTCTTCTTTTTCCTCCTCCTCCTTTTTCTCCTCCTTCCCCTTATCTTTCCCCTCCTCCTCCTCTTCTTTCACCTCCTCCTTCTCTTCTTTCTCCTCCTCTTCTTCTTTCTTCTCCTCCGTCTCTGCTTTTCCATCCTCCTCTTTTTTCAGCTCCTCCTCCTCTTTTTTCTCCTCTTCCTTCCTTTCCTTCTTCTTCTCTTCGTTCTGTCTCTTCTCCTCCTTCTTCTTTCTTCTTCTTCTTCTCTTCTTCTTCCTCCTCTCCTTCTTTTTCTTCCTCCTCCCTCCTCTTCTTTCTTCCTTCTTCTTCTTTTCTTTTCCTCTCTTCTTTCTTCTTCTTCTTCTTCCTTCTCCTTCTTCTTCTTCTTCTTCTCCTCTTTTCTTCTTCTTCCCCTCTTCTTCTTTCCCTCCTCCTCCTTCTTTCTTCTTCTCTTCCTCTTCTTCTTTCTTCTCCTTTCTTCTTTCCTGCTTCCTTTCTTCTTCTTCTTCCTCTTCTCTTCTTCTTCTTCTCCTTCTTCTTCTTTCCTTCTTCTTCTTCTTCTTCTTCTTCCTTTTTCTTTTTCCTTCCATCTTCTCTTCTTCTTCTTCTTCCTCTTCTCTCTTCTTTCTTCTCCTCTTCTCTTCTTTCGCTTCTCCTCTTTCTTTTTTCTCTTCCTTCTCCTCCTTCCCTCTCTTCCTCATCCTCTTCTTCCTCCTTCTCCTCTTTCTTCTTCTTCTTCTTCTTCTCCTCTTCTTCTTCTTCCTCCTCTTTCTTCTTCTTCCTTCTCCTCTTCTTCCTCCTCCTTCTTCCTTTTTTTTCTTCTTCCTCCTCTTCCTCTTCTTCTCCTTCTCTTCTTCCTCTTCTTCCTCTTCTGCTCTTCTCTCTTCTTCCTTCTCTTCTTCCTTCCTCTTTCTCCCTCTCTCTTCTTCCTCGTCCTCTCTTCTTTCCCTTCTTTCCTCTTCTCTTCTTCTTCCTCCTCCTCCTTCTTCTTCTTTCTCCTCCTCCTCCTCCTCTTTTCTCCTCCCCTTTCTCTTTTAATCTTCTTCTTTCCTCCTTCCTTCTTCTTCTTCCTTCTTCTTTCTCCTTCTTCCTTCTCACTCTCCTTCCTCTTCTTCTTCTTCTTTCTCCTCCTTCTTCTTCTCCTCCTCCTCTCTTCTTCCCCTCTCCTTTCTCCTCTTCTTCTTTCTCTTCTCCTCTTCCCTTCTTTTTTCCAACTCCTACTCCTCTTCTTTCTTCCTCTTCCTCCTCTTCTTCTCTTCTCCCCTCCCTCTTCCTCCTCCTCTTCCTCTCCTCTTCTTCTCCTCTTCTTCCTCCTCCTCCTTTCTCTTCTTCTCCTCCACTTTCACCTTCCTTCTTCCTCCCTCCTCTTCTTCTTTCCTTCTCCTCTTCTTCTTCTCTCCTTCTTCCTTTTTCTTCTTCTTCTTCGTTTCCTCCTCCTTTCTTCTCTCTCTTCCTTTCTCACCCTCTTTTCCTCCTTCCTTCCCTCTCTCTTTCTTTCTCCTCCTTCTTCTCTTCTTTCTCCTCCTCTTCTTCTTTCCCTTCCTCCTTCTCTTCTTCCTCCTCGTTTTCTTCCTCCTTCTCTTCTTCCTTCCCCTCCTCTTTCTTCTCTTCCCCCTCCTCGTCTTGCTCCTCCTCTTTTTTCCCCCCTCCTACTTTTCTTTCTCCCCCCTATCTCCTCTGTTTCCTTCTCTTCCTCTTCCTCTTCTTCCTCCTCCTTCTTCTCCTCTTTTCCTCTCCTCTACCCCTTTTCTTCCTACTACTCCTCTTTTCCTCTCCTCCTCCTTTTCTTCCTCCTCCTTCTCCTAGACTTCTCCTCACCTCCTCCTCTTCTTCCTCCTCCTCTCTTTTCCTCTCCTCCTCTTCTTCTTCCTCTTTTTTCTTCTCCTCTTCGTCATTTTCCACCTCCTCCTCTTCTTCCTCCTCCTTCTTCTCTTCTTCCTCCTTCTCCTCTTCTTCTTCCCCCTTCTCCTTTTGTTCCTCCTCCTCTTTCTCCTAATTCTCCTCCTCCTCTTCCTCGTCCTCCTCTTCCTTTTCCCCCTCATCCTCTTCCTCCTCATCCTTTTCTTCCTCCCCATCCTCTTGTTTTTCCTCCTCATCTTTTCCCCCTCATGATCTTTTTCCTTCTCCTCCTCTTCCTCCTCATCCTCCTCTTCCTCCTCCTTCTCCTTCCCCTCCTCCTCCCCCACCTCCTCCTCCGCTTCTTTCATTAGGTAAACGTTTAATTTTTACCAATCCAAAATTCATTCAATTATGGAATCATCTTCGTTGTGCTTGGTAGTCTACAAAGTCCAAACTGATTTAACCACAGAATTTTTCATTTCATGCTTACCAGTAATTATAAGTCAGCATGAATGTAGTTAATTCATATTTCATTTATCATCATCATCATGTAGCAGGGCCTTTCCTCTCCTCCTCCTTTTCTTCATCCTCCTTCTCCTTCTCTTTTCCTCGCCACCTCCTCTTCTTCCTTTTTCTTCTCTTTTCCTTTCCTCCTCCTCTTCTTCCTCCTCTTCCTCTTTTTTCTCCTTCTCTTCTGTATATTTTGACATTTATGTATATATATATGTTTCTCTGTGTGGTGTGTACACAGGGATAGTTGTGTTTGCGTGTGTATTTGTGTACCTATGGATATTGTATAAATATAAATAGGTATGGGTGCATGCCTAGGTGTTGTTTGTGTTTATGTATTTGTGTATGTATATATATGTTTGAGTGTATGAACGAGTGATTGTATGTATGTGTATGTATATATATGTTTGAGTGTATGAACGAGTGATTGTATGTATGTGTATGTATATATATGTTTGAGTGTATGAACGAGTGATTGTATGTATGTGTATGTATATATAGGTTTGAGTGTATGAACGAGTGATTGTATGTATGTGTATGTATATATATGTTTGAGTGTATGAACGAGTGATTGTATGTATGTGTATGTACATATATGTTTGAGTGTATGAAGGCGTGATTGTAGGTATGTTTATGCCTAAGTATGTTGTGAGAGACTGTGCGTGTGTATGTTTGTGTGTGAGTTTGTATGTTTGGTTATGTAAGAGTGTTTGTACATATGCTTGTGTGAGTGTCTGTTTGAATCTGTGTAAGTGTGGCTGGGTATAATTGGCTATGTATATGTGAATGAGATTTAAAACTTCTAATCTGGACGGCAGACCAAAAAGGCAGGTCCCGGAAACACCCTTTATCATCTAAACAACGTATAATTAGGGCACACGTAATGACTACATCAGGTGCAACCTACAAGCTATGGGATAAGAACGAGTGAGCCTCCTACCTGAGACGTTGATGCCAGAAGCAAGTCCTTGAAGGAAGCAGGCACTGAACGCCACAGCAAAAACCCCAAAACTGAAGAAGCGCCACGTCATTTTTCTGTTTGTCTAAGGAAAGCCAGGCTGTCACGCTTTGTAGACGAGCACGTCCCTACTTCTTCCAGTTGGCAACTAATCGGTATTTTACAAATCAGTGTAACGTGCACACACAAATCTACCCACCTTTGGGACACGTCATCAGAGCTGAATGTAGTTTACAGTCAAGGGGCGCTGAAATAAAGGAAACATTGGGGAAGGGGATGGGCTTAGGGTTACACCCACTCATCTATGGGGGACAGGGGCCTCAGTAAATCTAAGCCCTGTTTAAGTGCACAGTTAGTAGTATTATTCTTACTAGTCAGTACAGTAAAGGACCCTTTCCCAGGCCCAAATGAGTCTGGGCAAATAGGGTTAGACTTATTTTTTATAGACTGGTGTTGTTTTTTCTCAAGTGTGTGTCTTCATCACTTTGTAGTAGTTTCATGAATGTTTTTTCGTGCACAGGTGTTTCAATGTTGTAAAACCAAAATGTTGATGTTACCATTGAAATTTAATGAACTATCATGTTTTTGAAATCACAAGCGTAAAGATAACTTTGGCAATCTTGTCATGTGTGGTTATTGTGAATCTGTATTACATACAGCTAACACACTGAAATGTGTTAAACTCCCGGGAGGACCTCCTCTACTTATTTAACGGCTGCGCACAACAACAAGATTGTAACAGTCGTCCTGGTGGGGGCCGTGTTTAGGACGCTCAGTGTGCGGGACTGTTTGTTTCGCGGCGGTGTGACTGGGAGCTGACTTGGTACTAACACAGATAAACAGTGCAACAGCTAGCGAATAGCCAACTAAAACAGGAACCAGGACCCATCAAAAACAGAACTTAGGCAACAAATGAACAAACTCAGGTGTAATTTCTCACCACAAGGAAGATAAATAAATAAGATGGCAAAGGAACCGTCCTTGAAAAAGCAGGCCATCAGGCGGCTAAAAAAAGACTGAGCTTGGAATTTTTGTTTGATTTTATACGATACGACACGACTGAATCCAAATGATCTCCTGTTTGGTGGAGTGGAAAAAAGGAACTGTTCTTATTACGTTTTCCAGCCCAAAATACAAACTGGTTCTTTTTTTACTCATGGTTGCTCGCCTGTCATATGGGCTAGTCTATGTTACAGGAGTGTCACATTGTATTGTCTCAGGTGCTCTCGCCGGCGATGTCGCGTCTTCTAGATTACATGACGTCACCGCTTTTTACGACCCCAAACTTCTAGAACTGGCCCTTAACCCACCCCGCAGCCTTTGCTTTCTTTCCACAAGAGAGTGCAGCGTACGACCCATGGTTTCAGAACTGTGGCCGCTACTCAGAAAAACGAGTAACACACAGCAAAAAACGCTTTGCAAAGACAATACAGCGTGGGACCCCTATAACATAGACTAGCCTGTGTGACAGGTGAGCAAGCATCAATTAAAAGAAAGCAATAAGAACCTATGGATAGGTTCTAGAGGACTTCCAAGGTTGCGCTATAAAGATGTGTAAATGCGACCTCAAACATGGCAAGACTGACAGAGACAGTTGGAAGTGATCAGCTTCAGACAACCTCATATGGAGGCACTGTTTTATGTAGAGGATTTGGCAGAGACCGATATTCCCACCTATCACTTGACAGTCATAGCAAATTAATGTTGCTCCCAAAAACCATCGGCGTAGCTTCGTGGTCTCTGGACGCCAATGATTGTTTGTTCACAGGCAATGAGCCTCGAGCTCTGTGTCGATTCACAAGCCGAGGTTTTGTTTCAATGTAAAACCTGCATCAGTGGAGCTTCCAATACACGATCATCCTGCTGACAACTACAATCACCAGCAGATCACCTTAGAGGCTTTCTGTCTAAACTTTAAACATTATCTAAAGGATTGCATTTATGTGACATAACTGTTTATAAATTCTGACACACATTTTTTGTGACATAACTGTTTATAAATTCTGACATACATTTTTTGTGGCATAACTGTTTATAAATTCTGACATACATTTTTTGTGACATAACATGTTTAATAAATTCTGACATACATTTTTTGTGACATAACTGTTTATAAATTCTGACATACATTTTTTGGGATATTGTCTCCTCGGTGTCTTATCTGGTTTCTAGGTGTTTGTTATTATTGAAGACATGACTGACACTCCAAGTAGACACAGGGGATACGAAAAGATACCTTCATAATGGTCTACTTAATATACTTGTATTACACTTTGTCCAGCAACAGAATATGACATTGCTCAGACACACACGTCGAGTATTTTCGCACTCACATTCCAAAGCTCTCAGTCTTCACATCAGAAAACACTTCAGGGTTGTTCCGGTTGTTTTACTTCTGGTTTCAAGCAACTGGATGTGGTTGGACGCACTTTTTGGATCAGGTTGTCGCCAAGCTGTCTTCTTGTAGTCTTCCTTTCTCACGTCGCCATATACACTGTTGAATTCACACTGAATCTCAGACATACTCTTTGGCTCCAGCTGGCAAACACATACTGTCTGATTAGACCTTTGACTAATCTTTCAACCTTGTGCTGGATTTCAAGTTGCTTCATGTGCTCGTCTTCCCTGCTTGCGGATTCTGTGTTTCTACGAGTATTTGCGGTATGCAGTTTTTTTATGTCGTATTTCCCACATTTTTACCCAGGGAATCCCCGTGTGAAAATTTCCACATTACAATTTTTGTGACACAACTGTCATTAAGTTTTGATAAAATTTTTGAGAAAAAAAGTGTAATTAAATTTTTTTGTCTTATCTGCATTTGACCGCAAGAGTTGTGGTCGCCAAAGCGTGTTAAACAAAATATATTTCACAATTTTTTGCATGCCCTATTTAGCAGAGGCTATAGCAAAAATAACTGACAACGTTATGAAAATGGAAGAATTCCTCGGATCTGTTAGAGAATCCCTCGAGAACTGAGGAGAGGTTTTCAATGTATGTCGGGTAGAGGTTAATTATCCTCTCATTGTCTGCCAGAGAATTCTTAGAGAGAATGCCTTGTGACACCATACCATACAAAACATACATGGAAAGAGAAGAAGGACGTAGAGCACGGGGTAGATCAAGAACATGATGGAAGGATAACATCAGAGAAACTCTACAACAGCACGATGTGCCTATGGTCGAGGCAGCCAGAAGAGCTAGAAACAGAACCTTATATCTCCCTCGACACCCACAGCGGTAAAAGAGGAAGTGAAGAAGAAGAAGAAGAAGTCTGCCAGAGTGATGTTGACTGTGTCAAACGACGCTCTCAGAGCACTGACAATGTCCAGCTGTTGATAGAGAAGTAGATTTAACTCATTAAAGTGACGTAAATTGTTAACAATGATCGTCTTAATTGTTATTAAAAACTATAACCCTAATTGTTAACAATAATGGTTTTTAGTAATGCCTCTTGTGGTTTTAAAAAATGTGATCACACACAATAAACTGCACAATGTAATGCCAGCCTATTTAGTAGTAGCAGTGGCAATTTGGATAGACAATCTCATGTAAATGGAAGAAAGAAGTTGTAAATAATAGATGTCCGTTGTGATAGAAGGGGCATGCCAGAGAGAGAGGGAGAGAGAGAGAGACAGGAAAAATAACAATAACATACATAGACACAGAGTTAAACAGAGACATAAAGAGAGAGAGAGAGAGAGAGAGAGAGAGAGAGAGAGCAAGAGAGAGAGAGAGAGAGAGAGAGCTCGAGATACAGAGAGACAGATAGAGAGAGAGATAGAGGCAGACACAGAGAGAGAGAGAGAGGCAGACAGACAGAAAGACAAATTGTGTAATATTAAGACAGGTATACATAGAAAGGCAGGGGAAAACAGAAAGTGGCAGAAATAGAGACAGACAGGCAGACTGAGATACACAGACACACAGAGAAACAGAGACAAACAAACACACAGATAGACATTAGGGGTGACAGCGAGACAGAGACATAGCAAGACAAATTGAGACAGCGAACGTTACAGAGAAAGAGTGTGTGTGTGTGAGAGAGAGAGAGAGAGAACGAGAATAGGAAGAGTAGTTGATACAGAGAAAGAGAGTGTTTGTGTGTGTGAGAGAGAGAGCGAGGAGAGAGAGGGAGAGAGAGAGAGAACGAGAATAGGAAGAGTAGATGATACAGAGAAAAAAATATAAAGTGAATGAGAGAGAAATGTCAAATAACTCACACATGCATATTTATTAATAGGGCTAGCGACCACATGCTCAAACACAAAACGTTTGGAAAACAGATGAGAGGAGGGGTAGGAGGAGGAAGAGAGGAAGAAGAAGAAGGAGGAGGAGGAGGAAGAGGAGAATAAGACGAAAAGAAAGAAAGAAAGAAAGAAAGAAAGAAAGAAAGAAAGAAAGAAAGAAAGAAAGAAAGAAAGAAAGAAAGAAAGAAAGAAAGAAAGAAAGAAAGAAAGAAAGAAAGAAAGAAAGAAAGAAAGAAAGAAAGAAAGAAAGAAAGAAAGAAAGAAAGAAAGAAAGAAAGAAAGAAAGAAAGAAAGAAAGAAAGAAAGAAAGAAAGAAAGAAAGAAAGAAAGAAAGAAAGAAAGAAAGAAAGAAAGAAAGAGGAACAAAGAGGAGAAGGAGAAAGAAGTTAATAATAGTGATGCTGTAGTTGCAGTGGAGAAGATGGTGACAAGAACTGTTACCTTGTTGGTAACAACAGCTATAAAATACAAGCTTTTCATGTAGGAACTTTTATGAACAACAACAAAAAGTCAGTATGTCCCAGTTGAGTTGAGTTTAAAGAACAGACATCATAGCAGTCGACACATATGTATAGATGCTCTGTGCCCATCTTCAGCAGTCAGCGAAGAGTTCAAACTCTGCTTTTACCAGAAGTAATCTGGGTGTAAGCCCATCTTGAATTTCCTCTGAGCATGCAGTGTCAGCCAGATTCCTTGGCCGCTTGCCCTTACACCATTCTCTTTAGGCCATGGTTACCTAAATTTGCCTCTGCACTGTTAACTGGCTCCCAAAGGACCCTGACAACATGTGTCTTGTCAGCCATCAATGTATTACAAAGTAGTGCAGTGCCAGCAAATCTAACTATGTTCGTTTTCAAGTACTCGTGCATCTATTTTCTATGTATTGCCTTCTTCACTTTTACCGGGTTGCAGCCCAGTGAGTGGTTTAAAATATTTGTTTTGTGCCTCTCGCGTGATCTGAGTGACAGTTTTCTGGATCTTCTGGCCGTAATCAGCTACACCATCTATCCATTTTTTCCTGGGTCTTCCTCTGGCCTTTCTTTCCTATGTTCTACTGTAAAAGGCCTTATAGGCAATCTGATCCGGTTGCATTCTTACTAAATGGCCAAACCACTTCATTCTCTGTCTTTCAATATTTTTCATGCATGATCTTGTTCCAATTTTGTCTCTAAAGCTGACGTTTGTGACTCTGTCTCTTCATGTATTGTTGGTGACTCTTTGGAGACATCGCATTTCACACGTAGTTATTTTTGGCATATGTGATTTGTTCATTGTCCATGTTTGGCACTGATAACATAACGTAGGGATGAAAATGCTGTTGATCATCCGTTGTTTGGCTGGTAACGAGATCTTTGGATGACGGAGAAATGGGGCCAGTAGGTAGTTGACTGCATTGGCTTTTTGAACTCTAGCCTGTATCTCTTTATCGAGTCTTCCATCTTCTGTAAAGATGCATCCTAAGTACTTGAATTCTTGAACTTGTTCTAATTGTATGTCATTGATCTTTATGTTTACAATACTGTGTTTCTTTCCTATGGTCATTACTTCAGTTTTTGAGGTGTTTATTTTCATGTCAAATTGGGTACAGTTAGTGAGCAATGAATCAACATGTTGTTGTCGTTTCTGTTCTTCTTCTTGTAACAAACATTGGTCATCTGCAAAGAGTAGTTCATTTATAATATCTGTGTTTGACCCCTGTGCAATTTTATCCATATATGTGATGAAGAGTAGGGGTGATAGGACGCATACTTGTCGTACTCCTGATGCAATGTCGAACCAGTCTGTCATACCTTCCGTTGTTCTTACAGCGCTCTGGCTATTTTGATAGAGAGCCATTATGATTCCCAATAATTGACCCGGTACACCATATTCTTCAAGAATGTACCATAGTTTATTTCTGTTAACCCTGTCAAAAGCCTTCTCTTGATCAATGAATATAAGATTCTGGTGTTTATTATATTGGATTGTCTGTGCAGCTCTTTCCTTTTCTAAATCCAAATTGATTGTTACTTAACTGAGGTTCTAATATCACCCTCGCTCTTCGTTCTAATATTTTTGCAAACATCTTTCCTACATGGCTGTGTAAAGAGATACCTCTGTATGTTTCACAATCTCGTTTATCACCTTTCTTCTACCATATGGGAACTATAATTGCTCTCTGCCAGTCAACGGGAACTTTCATTTCCTCCCAGGCCATATTGAATATTCTTGTCAGCCATTTTACTGCTGTTGCCTTACATGCAAGTATTATGTCTGTTGTAATACAATCTGTTCCGGCCGCTTTGTTTCTTTTGCTTTGCTCTAGCATCTTTTCAACTTCAGATTATAATATATTAGGTTCTTGTTCTTGTTCAAATTTTATTCTATTAGACACTGTTTCTTGTGGTCCACTATTCAGTAATTCAGAAAAATATTCTTGCTATCTTCTTTTAACATCTTGGGATTTGGTGAGTGGTTTTTTAGCCTTGCTGTTTATGATCTTTGATGGGTTAAATTTCTCTTCTCTCAGTCTCATAGCCTTGATGCTTCGGTAGAACTGACCTGGTGAATCAGTGCATAGCCTTGCTAATTGTTCTCCGTAGTTTGCCCATGATTCTGATTTCCTCTTGCTCTTTGCTCTTGCTTTTCTATATTTGATGTAGTCCTCATCTAATTTAGACTTTTGCCACTGGTGAAAATATTTCTTCTTTTCTTTGATAGAGATTTTAACTTCTTCATTCCACCATGCTGTTTGTTTCATGTGTCTTCTTGGCTTTCTGAGTCCGCACTTTTCTGTCATTACATTCAGGATGCAGGTTTAAAAAATTTGCCACTCTTCTTCTATGTCATTTCCTCTCTCTAGAGTACTGAAGGTGTTTTTTAACTGTTTCCTCAACTTGAATTGCCACATCTTTGTCTTTTAGTTTCTCTATGGCTATTTGATCCATTAGCTTTAGTGTTTTATCAATGCCAATTCTTGTTGGTTTATAGAGCCAAAGTACTACAGGTCTATGGTCAGAGTCTATTATTGCATTTGGGATGGCCCTGGAGTTCTTTATTCTCCATCTGTAGCTCTTTTTTGTGAGAATAAAATCTATTTGTGATGCTTGGCTAATATTATTCCATTTATACCAGGTCAATATCTTGCTTTTCTTATGTTGGTATAGCGTGTTGCTGATAATTAGTTCATGCTCTGCACAAAACAAGTATCTAAAGATATTTGGGCACTAAGTTCAACTAACGATATTAAATTCACTAAAGTCTGTTCCGAACAAGATGGTCAAAAGACTGAGACTCTCATAGTTAATCCTCCAATGAATGTAGTTCACTTACCAAAAAACTGTGAACTGACCAGTGATTTCATTCATATCACAGCACACATATCTCTTGAAGGCCATGTTTTCTTGCAGTCAGACGTCAGAAATCTGTCGAAACATGCCGACCTATCTCATATACAGCTTGCTGAAAGAATGACATTAGGTATGCCCTCATTAGATTACAGTAAAATACCATCTCACTTGAAAGATGTAAAGGGAATAGATTTCAGTGCTCTTACTCATGAACTGAACCAAATGAAGAGACTTGAAGCTATGTCGAATAGCTCCAACAGAGACCGAACAGTTGTTTTGACTTTGCTTGGCATTCTTTTTGTTGTAGTACTTTTTGTCTATGTCAAAAGAAGAAAAGTAAGATTAACACACATACAAAACTTGGAGACTGAGAAGCCCTAATCCAAAGACATCAAGCCCTAAAGAAGAGCCTACTGTAACAGAAACTTCCACCAGTGCCACCAGAAGCAATGGAGTTTGTGGAACTTGAAAAGAAAGAAACAGCTGGACGTTTATACCCCGACGTAGCGAGTGTTTAGTTAACTTGAAGAAAGATGCACACTCCTTTCTTTGTAAATGCTTTGAAATGAATATATATATATTTTTTTAAACATGTTCTGTCCTTTTGTATGTTTTCTTTCTATTTTCATATGGAGAATGAACGCACCCTGATGACATTTGTGTCCAATTGCTTACTTTACACATGGAGGTTGCCAATCCATCTGTCGATCTGTACCTGTGCTAATGCAGTGACCGATCTGATGTTATGATGCAGTTGTACAATGCTCTTACAAGGGGACGCAGCTTGCACCATGTGTAGAAACTGTGAAATTACGTTCATCAATATACTGTGTACAAAATAACGATTCAATTTGTGTTATGTAGTTCCGTGAAAGAGAAAGTAAGAGACTTGCATCGACTTGTTGTGATGTGAAAATGTTGTAAATAATATTCTTTATATAATGCATAAATTTATTCTATAAAAGTATTTACTATATTGTTTTAAGTTACCCTATAAAGGGAAAGTAGTAAGCAATAATAATAGGAATTGTTTCCCCTTATTCCAAAATGGCGACTTCCTATGATGCACAATTACTAATAAATTAACACAAACCTGCATTTAAAATACCAGTTGTAACGAAAACGGTACTGTTTTCCAAATGGCAGACACGTCTACCTGAGACCAACGCTGCTAACAAACTATACAACTCCCAAGAGCCCAGCTTTGTGAGGGCTAAGTAGCTGACCCCCAACACAGTCCCTCACACTTTTCAATCCAGATATCCACTTCAATAGTTGACAAAAGGTTTTTGGTAGGGACACCAATGTCCGTATAGTCAAAGTGTACCCCTTTGCAATGCAAAGGCTGAGCACCGCTTATTAAAAACATCATGAAATTGTCTGTGTGTTTATATATTTAGGGACCTCATCCTGAGTTACTCTGTGTTTTATCAACCCCAAAGTCGTATGAAAATTTCTCTCAAAGCCCCAGTGTTTCCCAGTTTTGATGTTGTACATAGTTCCCCTTTTATATATATAAACATAGACCCTTTGCAATCTAAAACTTTAGAACCCCTAGGTTCTATTTTTCGCGAGCAGCAATTAAAAGAAATATGTAAACAATCTACTGATTTTAGCTTTCTAATTTAGAAGAGAATAGAATGCCCTTGTAGATGAAACCGAAAATAATCCAGGGACAATGCGAATACACCCCTACTGTTGTTTATGAAGCCACGCGATTGTTTTCATTAGCTAGATGTGTTGACATATTCCCACGACGCGTCAACGCTGTTGTTACAAAAACATGAGTCCCTATGGCTAGCAGTTAAGTTATGTTAAAGTTAATTTCCATTGTGTCTAAGCCAGGATAAAACGTGAGGTGACTTGGAGAAGAGGAGCATTTAATTAGCTGCCTTTGCTTTCCCCATCCATTTTTAAAAAATGAAGTATGATAAAAAGATGTAACCGAAGCAGTAGTTTATATTTTAACCCCTTTAAGAACCCTTTTAAATGACTAGACTAACAATGAAGAATATCCCATGCCAGCCGCCTTTATTTCCCCCGTTTATTTTATTTTATTTGTTTTGAGCTAACAAATCGAGATGAGATTAGATGGATGCAGATAAGCATGAAATGGCAATCTTATTATTTTTTTTTTTGTCCACTACGTTTTTGTTGGTCATACGCCGACCGCTTTTGCTTCCCATTATAACTTTTCGTTTTTTTTCACGTTTTTTCTGTGTATTTATGAAATGAAATACAATGTTAATGTAATGTATTTAATATATGTGTAGATTTAAACATATGGCGCTGCATGTCGTAAAGGACACCCGTAGGTTTAGACATTCTCTTCTAAGGAAGAGAACAGCGTGTGAATAATGAGTTTGCTACAGGAACAGTTAGCATCTACTCGTTGAGAAACTTCCTGCCCTGTGCTCCAGCCTAATTCATAGCCAGCTGGACGTCGGGTGAAAATCCTCATGCGTGTCCCGTCTCGGGTTTTAGCCGGAGCATGACAGAAAAGCCGCATAGTCCATAGATTAACGGTCTACGTGGCAACGAGGATGACGGGCTCACGACAATGAGTCAAATGAGCTATGTTCAAGTGCCTCTGGTTACAGACATCTCCTACTGGAGACAGGACATCTATGTGTGTGCCCGGTGTGCAATGATGTCTGCTCTATAGTACAATAGCATGAAAAAGAACACTTGGTGAGAACTGTTTGATAACCAGTAATGTTTTTGCAGGAAACAATGTAAAAGAGGCGTTATCTTTTTACAATAACGTGCAGGTTTGCGAGATGATGAGCAGTCTCAAAGGTTGGCTGCTGCCGCTTCTCTGGACGTTGAGCTGCCTTATGATAAAGCGGACGTGGTAAAGGCTCTCTTAGATAGAATGGACATTGCAGTGCAACAGACAGAGAGAATCTATTATAGAAGGCTAATTCAACGCCGGTAAACAGTGATTCTGGAAAATATTCAACGATGAAACGGAAACATGGGAGGACTTTTAATCAGGTCACAACTGGTACTATTAGCGTGTCGACTCCCTGTTGGCTACTGGAAAGGAGATGCAGCACGCGTGGGAATACTCCGTGCACTGATGTCAGTTCCTAATTGATTGATTTATTCATTGATTTTGCAGAAAATGTATATAAAAAGCAATGTTTGTTTGTTTGTTTGTTTGTTACCCAAACACTCGGAAACTACTGAACCGATTTTGCTATGTAGTTTCATTATTACTTGAAATTCTTCCTGGGATAAATTGTCCCTGAGCAAAATATTGCCTGCGGTTCTGTGTAGTGTTAGAAATTTTTTTCGAAACCAATTTTAATATTTCAAATTTTTATTTTACGGATTAATGGCTGAGCGATTAGGATACTAAGTTACCTTGGGGGGGGGGGGGAGACCTGGGTTAAAATTCTCAGTCTTTTTCTTCTGCTTTTCTATCCCCCAATGGAGCATAGACCTTCAACTAACTCACGCCAAGTCGTTCTATCCTTCGCCAATGCTTGGAGCTCTCCCTTTATCCTCCCCAATTCCCTCTATTCTGCCCAGGCACCAGTTAATAAATGTCTGTAATTTTTTAGTTACTGCCTTGGTTGTTTTCCATGGTTCCGCCCCATACAATAGTACGGATTTGACATTAGAATTACAAATTGTTAGTTTAGTATTTCTTTCTAGAAAGGAGTTAAAACAGACAGCAGTGGCATTTTTTCACTTGTTGTTGTGGTGGTAGTAGTAGTAGTAGTACTGGCACTTGATGGATGTTGTGGTAAATAGAAAACATGTCGCATTTACGTCTCATTACCATTTCTATTACCAATTTTAGTCTGACAGGACACGGATGCCAAGGTCAATCACAATAAATTTCGTCACGTAATGAATTTTAAATCCCTTCGGAGAGGGAGAGATAGAAGTAGTCGGAATATAAAAACAGACGAAGTGACGTAGTGATCACATGACCATACATTTTTGAGAAACTGCAGGTTTGCGGGTGAACCAGTTGATCATCAAATTTTCCCATTTCCTAATTATGGTGTTTTTTCTCAGTTTTCCCTGCATCTCACGCCCCCCCCCCCACAACTTCGATGAGAGTAAGAGTAGTCGGCTAATTAAGGAGTGGGGGAGGGGGGCGTCGGCGGTAAGGTAAAACAAACTGTTAACTAAGACAGCTCGGGGGGGGGGGGGGAAATTACACATCCTAACCTAACGAGTCCATGGCGACAGCACTAGCTATGTGGCGCCAAATCCTCCTGCGTACCATCCAGTGTCTACACCGATCGTAAAACAGATAGTAGTGACAATGGTTTAGTTACTGTGGTGGTGGTAGTAGTTGTACTGATGGTCTGGTAAATATTACAATGGCCGCATTTACTTCTCATTAAATTCCTGCTCCCCATTTTAGTCCAGATGGACAGAGATGTCAAGGTAAGTTACAAAAAATATCGTCGGGTGATGACCTTCAGATCCTTCAGAGAGTGAAAGAACAACTGTCGGTGGATGAGGAAGGGGAGGGGTTGATGACAGAAATTGTTAGCTTAAAAAGCTAATCACGTGATTTTAAAGTTTTCATTTCCTAATTGGTTTATTTTTTTTACTAACGCTACCTATTCCCACTTTTTTTTTTTTTAACAACTTAGTTATTTACAAGTACAATAGTAAGCTTCACTTCCATCTCTAAAAAAAAAAAAAAAAAACATACAAACAGCTGAAGCAAGTGATACCCAAAAAACCATTTTTTTTTAAAGTCCTAATAATACCATTTATAAAACCACTAATATTAATAAACAATTATCTGTTGCAAGAATCTCCCATTAGGAAGAGAGTAGATTTGGTGGGGGGTGGGGGGGGGGGGGGGGGGGGGTCATCTATGACAATGATCGCGACGTTACCCATATTTAACACGTTTTTATTTTTTTTTTTTCGTTTCCATTTAATAAAAACTAAGCCACGGCAACGCATGGCCGAGTACAGCTTGTATTATATTCAAAAAGACTTCACAGTTAATAATTTTTTTCACACTAGCTAACTATCTCCAAATCTACTACCTCCTTGGCGTCCATCTCAGCAACTTCCCTGCTGACCTTGAGAGCAATTGCTGTTTCGGCTAGGTATTTCTCGTATGCCATGATAACCGCATTATTCCGTTCTTTGCTCAAAGCCTCTTAAGTCATTCCTAGTTGGTCTTCAGAGAGCTGAAAAAAGATTGAAAGTATTCAGATTACCATAATCTCTATTTGGCTTCCGGTGTCCCATTTTAAGTGGAAGAGAATAAAGCCTTTGCCCAACAAGCAGGTCGTAAGAGGTGACTAATAATGAGTTTCCTTTAAAATTGGAGTACATATGCCTAGGAGACGAGGAACCAACAATCCGCATATATGTAAGGCATATATGTAACATGGATGCGCACTCTAAACTCAAGCTCTGAACCAAGACTAAAGTCAAGAAGTGGACAAACAACAGAATCTTCCATCGGAGTGAACGAGACAAAGAAAGAAGAAGATTACCATAATCTGTGCTTGAGGTTCCCAGGCCTCGTTGTAAGAGCGAGAAGGGAGTATAAATCCACCACCCTAAACAAGAATTTAGAAAAAAGAAGAATAATTAAAATCGTTCTCTCAGGAAGACTGGGCGCATCCGTAGCATAGGCGAGGAATCAACACATTGCACAAATATCGAATCAGTAAAACAAATTTCCACACAAAGCTAAGGCCTGGAACAAGTCTAAAGTTTATAATTGAACGAACAACCAAGTGTGACTAGGGGTTCTGGTGGAGAGAATGGTACAGCTAGGAGTGACCCGGGGATCTGGTGGAGAGAATGGTACAGCTGGGAGTGACCCGAGGATCTGGTGGAGAGAATGGTACAGATAGGAGTGGCCAGGGGATCTGGTGGAGAGAATGGTACAGCTAGGAGTGACCCGGGGATCTGGTGGAGAGAATGGTACAGCTAGGAGAGACCCGGGGATCTGGTGGAGAGAATGGTACAGCTGGGCGTGACTAGGGGATCTGGTGGAGAGAATGGTACAGCTAGGAGTGACTAGGGGATCTGGTGGAGAGAATGGTACAGCTAGGAGTGACCAGGGGATATGGTGGAGAGAATGGTACAGCTAGGAGTGACCAGGGGATCTGGTGGAGAGAATGGTACAGCTGGGAGTGACCGGGGGATCTGGTGGAGAGAATGGTACAGCTGGGAGTGACCAGGGGATCTGGTGAAGAGAATGGTACAGCTAGGAGTGACCAAGGGATCTGATGGAGAGAATCGTACAGCTGGGAGTGACCAGCTGATCTGGTGGACAGAATGGTACAGCTAGAAGTGACTAGGTAGTCTGGTGGATAGAATGGTACAGCTAGGAGTGACCACGGGATGCTCAGAGGAAAGGCAAGATAGACATAAAATCGAACTGTATCTGGCATCTGCTGAAGATGTGCATTATGCGTTTTTCTGAAATGTTCAAAATGATGTAATATATGTTGTTAGCCCAACACTCAACACTTCCTCACATGTTATGGAGAATGTCACTAGTGTCTAGGATACATGGCGGCAAATTCCCATTGACACCGTCCATTTGTCAAGAAGAGGTACAAAAAGACTTAAGCAAGCGCACTGAAAACTCAAGTGTAGCTTTAAAAAGCTTGATCAAAATTTAAAAAGTGTAAATTACATAGTTTTAAATCTATATTAACAATATACACACATAAACATTACATGTCACTGAGTTCCTATATGTATATATATATATATATATATATATATATATATATATATATATATATATATATATATATATATATATATATATACTTACACACACACTCATAAGTATTTACTTCGCCTAATACTAATTATTATATTATTTCTGTTTAAACATATGCCCACGAGACCCAACATAATCACGGAACTGAAGTTAAACGCGTTCTAAAACACATACCTGAGGGAATTGATAAATATAAAATGGAACTGATTCCAGACGAGCAAGCACATAAAAATAATGCACTGACAACCGTTTGCATGAGCAAAAATTTGAAAAAGACGTTGGCACTGTAATGGACACCACATGAACAAAGGCAGAGAATGGACAGTCGGGCACTGACATAGGAAACCCAGGAATTGACGAACCAATAATCGACGGTGGGGCACTGACAAACGTAACACACGAACTGAGGCCCACCTTCACTCCAACTTACTTGTCTGGAAAGAAGAGCTTGAGAGGAAAAGGATGACCATCAGTGAGTCCAAAACTAAAGCCATGGTGATCTGAAGAGAGGAGAAGAAACCACAGATCATGATAGGACATTATGCATTGGAATAGGTCAGCCAGTTCAAATACCTTGGACTAAGCTGGCTACACGAAAAGCAGCTGCTAGGAGACTTTTTCAAGTCATAAAATAAAGGTTTCCTTCAAAAGAGAAATTGGCAAGAGGACGAAAATTACTATTTTCTGCTCTACCTATGTACCAGTCCTGACCTATTGATGTTATGGGCAATGACAACAGCTCACAGAAGCCAGCTTCAGGCCTCAGAAATAAGATATCTGAGAAAGGTGGTCCAAGTGAGAAGAAGGTACAAAGTCCGCCTTCAGATAATACGTCAAGATCTTGATACCCAATTCTTACAAACCCAAGCGGATTAGTCACAGTTACGTTAGTTTGGACATGTATGCAGAAAGGGAGAAAATTGACCACAATGAGAGACATCGGAGGCAAGAACCAGGGAACCGGACCTCTAGGACAACCCAGGAGGCGCTGAAAAGACAACATCCGACAGTCCCTAACTGCCAGAGGACTGGAATGAAACATGGCCAGCAAGAAAACTGCTGCTAGAGACGTCTGCGATCTCTCTGGCAAACCTCTACGCTGCCACGTAGAAGAGGAGCCACTATGTAAGTAAGTATGGTCACTATGAGAGTGATGATGACAATGATGTTGATAATGATGAGGATGAAGAGGATGACGATTATGATTATTCCATTTATTAGTTGCGTGAATTTGAAATTATAGTACCTTTGGACCCCGCAGTCATACAAAAGAGTGCGGAGAGGCGTGGGAAAGAAGGACTGCGTCCTTTGTACAACCAATGAGTTTTACTGAAACTGTCAGCATGGACACCTTAAGACATTTGCTGCAAAAGGACAGGTCCTAGGTGAAAATATGGGCAGCTGAAGGATGGAAGGACAGAGAGTGTATAGTTGGTGTTCATTTTGTTGGGAACACTAACGGTTCACACCAGAGAATTAAAAATAAAAAAAAACATACATTTGTTGTTGTTGGTACGACTGTAAAGTAAATGTATCATTACAAAAAAAAAAAACACTACAAAGAATAGGTGAATTTCATTATATTTAAAATCAACATGTCAAAATCAAAAGGAAAATGTGTTGGCTAGTGAATATGTAGCCTTCTACGACATGCATGTTGGGAGCACGTCAAAACAGGTTCCCAGAACCGAATTGGGAATAAAAGTGACTGAATGATAAAGCATACATACTACTTTTGACAACCACTCTTCTGCCACTGTCAGAACCTCTA
>CAJHNH020003911.1:27500-53859 GCA_905116865.2 Candidula unifasciata
CTTTGACAGACAATAGTCTAACGTTTGGAACAAAAGAAACATAAGCCTTCGAACAAAGCTGTGTTTAAAGTATGTAAAACAGTCTCCCTTGAAGTACTTCTGAAAGGATGCAAAACCAGCATGTGCCAATTTGTTAAGTCACTTCCACACAGTTTGTCTCTGGAAGCTGCTAAACATCAGTTGACAAGTAACCTCCTTGATGCTGTTATGTTCGAATGAACTGCCCTAACCAGAATCTACACAATTCTTTAACAATCCTAGTTACTTCGGGCAGATCATGTAGGCCGCATGTTAGACCAGCCACTGACTTCAAGACTCTTTTACGGAAAGTACACTCAGGTAAGCGTGATGACATAACTTCAAAAGGCTGCTGAAGTAACGGATTCTTCACCTTCTTTCGTCCTGTATTTACGGTCTTTGATATTTTATCTATCCATCGCTTGCGTGGCCAATCTCTACATTTGCTTCGATTATGACTTAGTTCTATGTGATGCACGGTCTGGTAACAGTTTTGACAGATGTCCGAACCATTTTATCTGTTGTTTTTTTAATGTAGTTTAGTACTAGTTATGTTTTAACATATTTCCTGATATCGTCACTTCTGATCTTGACTCTTCTTGTTAAATCTAGGATACACCTTTAACATTTTATTTATGTTTCGAGTTTTCTTAGTCTTTTGTTAATGTTTATGTTTAGCTCTGATAACAAAATGTTGATAAAACTACTGTATTAAACAGAGCTATTTTTGGTTTCAACTGTTAATGATTTTTTTTCTCTTCAATTTAGAGCAAGCTAGTGATATTTGTTCAATAATTTGATTTGCTGAAGTAACCAAAAGTTCAGATTACAAATAAGGAAATGAAAGAAGACTAGGACTGAAACCAATCAAATCTTTCAGTAAAGAGTAATTGATTGAATCAGTTGTATGTTTTGCAATAATGCTCTGGTACCATATAACAGCAACCAAAATGGACAAATGAAATGTTTCAAGGACACACACACAAAAAAAGATCTCATAGAAAACGTATGGCATTGACAATTATATTGAGACAGTCCATCCAGGTGCTGACATCTTTATCGTGGAGCAGCGACATGTGAGACTGTCTTGTCTTCAGCAGCAGCAGCAGTTCAACAGAGAAACGCCAGATAAAATCATCAGCTGGGTCCCGAGAATGGTGTTGCCCATATAAAACTTCCATACTGCACAAGAACTTCTGGTGACAGGATTCCCCAAACAAGGTATCAGCCATTTGCTCACTCACAAACCTGCTGCTGCTTCTTCTTCCTAGTGACAAGCCTCACTTGTGATGGACTATCAACAACATGTTGGAGGTTTTAGTTTCTAGACTTACCTTCGTCTACACAAGACTGATAAAACTTTTTTCATTCTGCGGAAATTCTCTGGGTGCTCTGGATAAGATCTTTCAAGTATAATGTCTGTAAATATACAACACACAACTGACCGCATTTAACGAAATACTAGTGCATGAAGTCATTGGAGAAGATCTTTCAAGTATAATGTCTGTAAATATACAACACACAACTGACCGCATTTAACGAAATACTAGTGCATGAAGTCATTGGAGAAGATCTTTCAAGTATAATGTCTGTAAATATAAACACACAACTGACCGCATTCAGAGAAATACTAGAGCATGAAGTCATTGGAGAATATCTATAGTGTTTATCATCATCATCATCGATCTCACAAGGCTTTGAGGAATCATTTCCAACTCCAGACTTTTTTTTTTGGGGGGGGGGGGTACGTATCATTAAAAAAAAAGAATTGATTTCTTTCGTTCGCCCGAAATAGATCATTTACCTCTACAATGTTGCCTCTGAGGGGTCCCCATTGTGTAGCAGCTAGACGTTTGCCTGCGGATCGCAAGGTCGTGGGTTCGCTCCCTAGGGAATCCAAATTTTCTTTAAAAAATGTCTTTTTCCGTTAGGTCAACCCAGCCTTGACAGGGTACCGGGTGCAGTCATGGGAAGTAAAGGCGACCAGTGTGATGCTGACCACATCATCCATATTGTGCCGTTGGTCTATAAAATATATGTCTAACCCTATATGCCCAATACGCCCGAAAGGCATGGAAAAGGATCACATACTTCTACTTCTGTAATGTTTCTAGTTCCCTAAACCACATTTAAAGAATTTTTTTTTTAACAGGGAACTTACTCCTGAGAAAGATAATGTTCTGGTAGTAGACTGCAGTGTAGCTGGCCATAAATGATTGTCCGTCTGGGAATTCCGATTCTTTGATGTAGCGACCACAGGCGAACTCGTTGAAGTCTTCGCCGGGGTCAGCCGACATGTTCATGTTGTTAATTATGCGGGCGGCTGAAATACCAAAATGTGAAATACACGATTATATTAATACATGTGAAAAGTATTCAGCTTTAGGGAAATATTAATTAAATAGGGAGCTGAGGTGGTGTAGCGGCTAGACGCTTGCCTGCGGATCGACACATCTTGGGTTCAGGTCTTGACGGTGTAACTTTTTCTTTACAAAATTGGCCCCTGCTTCAATGTTGACCCGGCCTTAAAGTGTTACCAGGTGAAGTCCTGGAAAGTAAAGGCGGCAGGCGTAATGTTAGCCAAATCACCTATCGAGTGCCAAATGCCATATACAATATATGTATAGCGTGATATGCAAGGAAAATGGAACTTTAAAACTTTAATAACCAAATGTATAAAATGTTAAAGTTTAGGTCGTTTGTAGAGCATACCTCTCATTGCTTCCTGTCTTAAAAGTATGTCATCCTCTAGATTTCCTGTCTCGTGCACTTCCAACCCAAGAGATCACGCATACCCTGTACCCATCATGGTGGTCGGCCCTGCCAGTTTTCTGTCGACATGCCTTCCGTTACTTTACTTTCAAATCCGCCTTTGCGCGAGATATGGCCACAATAATTCACTTTTCGAGACCATATGCTTTTTACTGGCCAATCTTGCAAAAAAAAAAATGTTGCATGCTTGCTCACATTATAACTCGCTATGATGTAAACTATGGAAATTCAAATTTCATAATTGTGTTCATTGTTTATGTAATTTCAAAATTGTAAGGCAAATGTCGGGTAGCTTTACATAAAATATATTAAATGTGTACTATTTTCCATAGAAATAGCTCTACTCACACCATTTATGTATGTGTTGTTTAATTGTGATGGAATTTGGCCCTACCATTTCCCTACAAATATGTCCAAAGTAGAATCTATATTTTGCATATAAAAAAAAAAAAAAAGCAATTTTCACTTAAAAAATTATTATCTCACATGTATATATTGAATTCCAAAGAAGTTTGTTTTATATGATAGGGTAATCATATGGTTTTTATGTCTGAAAATGTGAGAGTCCTGTCTTTAAATTGAAATTTTTATGATTTTTTTCTAATGTCACCGATTCCGTGCTAGAACCGCACCCCTTTATATTAAAATCTTATATGTCAGTATGTCAGTATTTTGTGTCATCTTTATCCACGTCATTCTAAGAATTTTTCAATATAATTTATGTTCTCTTTTTATTATTTCTTGTCTGCGTTCGCGTTTGTTTACTCTGGTCAGAATATCAGGTGGGTTGCTTCTATGAACTTCAATGTCAGCTGCAGGTCCTTCATTCTTCTTCATAGCTTGCTCTGTACACTTTGCTCTTGAAGCGAGGTTTCCTTTCGATGTTGTAGGTCTAGTGGGCAGAATAAGCTCAGGTCTTGGTGTGGTCTTGTCTGACAGCTCAACAGTTGCTATTTTCTGCCAAAATGATTATAGGAGAGTCGAGGGCTTATGTTCGTATGTTGCTACAGGAAAGACGCATGCTCCCAATGCTGTTTAATCTACGCATCGCTAGTGCCATCCTACTTTTGTCTTCTTTTGAACAGTCTCCATTTCAGTTTTAGTTATGTTTTCATTTTAATACGTTTTTGAGGCGTTTGTTTTTTCCAGTCTAGATTTTTAAAGTTAGTCACATTTTCTTCTAAAGTAAAATACATAATAGAGAAATCAAAGACGTACAATGTTCATTTTTCGTGAAATACATAATTCATCATCATCATCATCATTCCGTAACACTGCGTATCGTTGAGTCACTAGTTTCTTTTCTGTCTGATAAGTTCTCTCTCTCCGCTTCTGGTGGTCAGGTGCGATGGACTTCATAAATGCATACTTAGGGCCTGTCATGTAAGTCATGTTCTGAACCCATGTCTTTCTTTGTCAGCCTTTTCTCTTATGGTCTACTGAACCCTGTAGTGTTGCTTCTGATAAGCCGTAAGATTTTCTCACATGTGCATACCATTGCATGTTTTCGCATCCGATATATTTGTCAGCAGCATAGTGCGTCTCGGGCATTGTTTCAACTCCGACGGAGCCCACTACCCTCCTTACAGTTTCCAGTTTCTGCCACTGGCAGATTGACTTGTGTGATTACGGGACAGCAGCTACTAATTTTCGCTTTTCACCCTCCTAAGAGAGTTAAGTGCACCCAGTATTTCTGGCTGCAGTGACAAGTGTGACCACACGTAATTAAAAAGCTAAATATAAACAATGTGCAATTCTAGTGAAGTACACCAATAAATAAATAAATAAATATATACAATATGCAACTCTAGTAAAATTTATCAATGAATAACTAAATATGTAGAATGTGCAACTCTAGAGAAATACATCAATTAATAACTAAATACACACAATGTGCAACTCTAGTGAAACACATCAATTAATAACTAAATATACACAATGTGCAACTCTAGAGAAACACATCAATTAATAACTAAATATATACAATGTGCAACTCTAGTGAAACACATCAATTAATAACTAAATATACACAATGTGCAACTCTAGTGAAACACATCAATAAATAACTAAATATATACAATCTGCAACTCTAGTAAAATACATCAATGAAAAAATATACACAATGTGCAACTCTAGAGAAATACATCAATGAATAAATATACACAATGTGCATCTCTAGAGAAATATATCAGTGAATAAATATACACAATGACTAGAATGAAATCCATTTAAACCTCTTCAGGGACGGGACTAACACATAAATATATTACCTGTAAGAATGCACTCTGTGGTGACGCATATTTGACAGGCCCCTGTCACCGGTTCTGACACAAAAATATAATTAAGGTAATTATAGACACACACAAAAAATTATTGATCGTTCGATATCTACGTTACCCGATCAAATTTCTGATCGATTTAGTTATTATCAAATTACCTGAATGGTTTTTAGGCAGTTTATGTGTTTGTAGATTGATCGAATTGCCTCTCAAAGTCCAACCCCACGTCTGCGTCGTGAGAGGTGGTAACAGGACAAAGTAGGGGATTGCTAGGTGTGGGCGAAGTATGGTGTGGTCTCGTGCCACGGGACCGCTACGGTAGCCATGAAGGCCACCCTGGGTCATCCCGAAACGTCCTGGCCAACGGGGCTCTGGTGAAGTTGCGACAGGCCTAGCAAGCCGGCAATGGATTTATTATCGCTACAGAAATCACAATGAGATATAAACGGACTGATCAAACGGTATCTGACCATGACCGGCTCTAGCTGACGGGACGTGCTGCTGACGTCACTAGGTCGGGCTAATTATGCGTTAAAGCAGCGGTTCTCAAACTGGGTGCCGAATCACCCTGGGGTGCCGTGATCGTATATCAGGGGAGTCGCGGCAATAATCAAGAAAAGTCGGCTAAAAATTGTGAAATTATTGAAGAAGGCACGTAAATACTTAAAAGTTAAAATTTAAGTAGTCTTTCCTCGCCACTGTCGACAATAGTTTATTTCTTGTTTGAGAACCACTGTGTTAAAGCATCGTTAGCCCGACCCGATGACGCCAGCAGCACGGCCCGTCAGCTAGAGCCGGTCATGATCTGACCATGGCAATGTTAAGGGACTACGAGACAGGAAAGCGAAATACAAGATTGCAACACTTAACACCGCTGACCTGGGAAATAAAACAAGAGATTATTGAAATGATGGAAAAAAGGAAAATCAAGTTAATGGGGCTAGCTGACATAAGACGCAAGGGGAATAGTAACAAGAAAATACACAGAGGCTACCTCCTAACATATGCTGGAGGAGAAACATCGAAGAATGGAGTGGGTTTCCTGGTGCATCCAGATATATTTAACTACATATTAGACATACATTATCGCTCAGATAAAATTATTACTTTGAAAATTAAAAGAGGAGAACAAGCTGAAACAAATATACAGATATAAGCACCATGCAATGATAATTATACAGAAGAGCAGAAAGATAATTTCTTTGACGATCTGTCTGATGAGATAGAGAAAGTTGAGGGAAGCAGCATACTATATGTAAAAGGTGACTTCAACGGGAGGGTAGGAAATAACAGAAGAGAATACGAACAGTTTCTAGGTCCACATGCAGCTAAGAACAGTGATAGAAATGGAAATGGTAAAAGAATATGGATCTATGCAGCCAGCACAATCTTTTTTATTATGAACACATTCTTTGACCATAGAAATTTACAACTTTGCACTTGGTACAAATGGAATGATGTCTCCATCAAGAGCTAGATTGACTTTACACTTACCAGAGTTCTGATAGATCAGCATTCAGACCCAGAAGATACCATCATCTACACAGATGGATCCGTGATGCGCGGATCAAGGTCAGCATGGGCATACACAGCGCAAAGAAAGGGGAAAACAATACATGAGGACAACGGCGCTAACAAAGAAGAAAATATAAAAGTGAATCAAAACTTGCTGCCGAGAAATCAGAAAGTTTTAGAGTAGTGTTTAAAAACTGCTTTAACTTATAAAGTATTTAAAATAGACCCTAGAAACTATATATTTTTGGATTCAGGGCAACAAGCTGTAATCGAATAAACATAAAATTTTTAGTTGTTACGCAATATCGACTAATAATTATTCAAAATGGCCGCCATTTATCAAAATCATCAGTCGATATATTCTCGTAAACTTTATAACTGTCTTTTAAAGTATTAAAAATAGACCAAAGATAACAGATACTGTTGTGTCCAGGGCAGAAATGTCTAACTGAATAACTGGAAATTTTTAGGTATTACATCATATCGACTAATTATTATTCAAAAATGGCCGCCAATTATCATGAAAAAATATTTTAATAAAAACAATTTTTATGTTTTTTTTTTGTTTTTGTTATATGGGAAAACTATTTGCTGTGGGTATATTATATAAATCCAGAGCACATTTTTATTCTCATCTTGATAGGACAATCATGTAAGTCATATGATAATTTTGATTTGATAATTTAAGTCATGCTCTCTGGTCA
The DNA here is from genome assembly GCA_905116865.2 of Candidula unifasciata. NCBI lineage: Eukaryota > Metazoa > Mollusca > Gastropoda > Stylommatophora > Geomitridae > Candidula > Candidula unifasciata. Next base: position 34,789 of record CAJHNH020003911.1, read on the forward strand.
GTTATTTTTCAATATGGTGTCTAATTTATATTTTTGTTGTTGAATGGTGGAGTCTGAACAGAACAATCAACAAGCCATCAACATATCTGTGCATTAATCTTTATTGTCTATGTATATGTTAATCTGTTTATAACTACATTAATCACCAATGCCGCTCTTCTCGTAACATGACTAAAACAAGTTTGTATCTTTCTCACAGGTTTACGTCATGGTAAAAGTCTAAAAAAAAAGGAAAAAAAAAATTAGTGAAATAATGCATATACAAATAATGCAGTAGTCATTTAAAAAACATTTTTTTTAATTAATCGTGCAATAATACATCAGAAAAAAGAATCCGTCAAAATGTTTGTACGACTTACTTTTTTTCACTCGTCCATGTTTAAAAGCTGACTGTTCTGTAATCACGCATGCCTGAAAAAGAAAAAAAAGTAACTATAAATAACATATATATACACACACACACAAACAATTTAATATACATTTAAAAAAAAAAACAATTTCAATAATTGTGCAACAATACATCAGAAAAAAGCATTAGCCACGAATGTTTGTATGTGCATTGACTGAGGTTAAGAAGGTAAGTAGTTGCTATAAAGAAAAAATTACATAAATTTCATACTAAAAAACCATAAAAATAAGATAAAGAAATTATAACTACTTATCTTTTTTCACCGTCCATGTCTGGAAGTTTACTTCTGGCTATCCTCAGAATAATGGGCGCTAAAACATCCTAAAAGAGCCTCAGTCACGTGTCAGTTGCGCGCTTCCGACGACTTAATTTGCGGTTTTCCTGCGACTACCACCAACGCAAGAGTCCCCCACGCCACTCATGCATGAGGGACGTAGGGACTCTTAGTGGTGGCGGTAATCGGAAAACCGCAAATTAAGTCGACGGAAGCGCACAACTGACACGTGACTGAGGCCCTGTTTTTGACCGGCATTGGCCGCCATCTTTTGTGCCCGTTTTTCGGAGGATAGCCTTACTTCTACCCTTAGAAGCCTGTATCATCACTGACGCAGTCCTGAAATAACACTAGACAATGTGCTTTATTAAATTATTAAACAATGCAAGATAAAAGAGAGTGTTACATGACATTTTTAATACTTTAACATACGAATGCTTAATTTATTTCTATTGCTTTGTTTTATAAATGACATTCAGTTTAACAAAATGTCAAATCTCCAGTGGTGAAGTCTGCTAGAAACTGTTTCTTTGTCAAGGTGAAGGAGGTTTCTGCTGCTTGTTCCTCGTGCTCCTTCCAAGAACAAAGTTCCATTTACGTGTTGAGAGGATTTTTCTTTGTGTCCACATTTCTTATCATCTCGAAGTAAACACAGTCCTTTTCTCCATCATTCCAGATGTGCCGCAGTAACACACCTGACAGAACATTAGTGTCACTAAAAAAATTCCCTAACATATCTTTTGACTCCTCAGCTACACTTTTAAACAAATCTATCTCAAGTATTGCAAACATGGACCCTGATTTTTTAAATTCTGCTGTCAGATCTCTCTCACATTTATCCCTAAGTGCCTTGTCCAACTTCTCTAATTTTTCCTGCTGACATTTCTTCTGTACTTCAGACTGCTGCTGCCTCACCTTAGCTCCACGACGAACTGCAAAGTCTATCAGGTACTTTTGGAAGTCGTCATCAAATGTCTGCAGCCATTGCAATGTTTTGTTTTGGGCAGTCTTCACCTTTGCATCAATGAACCCCATGGTGGCATTGGGAGCTTTTTGCATCACTGAATCCACCCTTGCAAGATTTCTCTCAGCCCCTATGTTATGTAATTCTGCAGATGATGTCTTTTTAATCAATTCAGGAGACGGATTGGATAAGGGCCCATCTAAATAAGGTTTAAACAGCCTATTAAGTGTCTGAATAAAAGCCTCCGCTAAATTTGTGGATACTAAGTTAAAATTGTCACATGGAAACTGAGGTTGGTTTAACGCTGTCTTAAACAAATCCCTACCAAAAGCATCACGTTCCGTTTCTATAAGGTATTCTGGTTTTGCTTCAACCATCTTCAAGCCTTCGAGACAATCCTTCACCTGATTTACTGCTTCTAAATGACCAATTCCACTGTTGTCTGTATATAACAGCTGCATCCATGATGATAAATGATTACGAAGCGAAGCATTCGCATCAATATAATCATAATTATACATTTATCATTGCGGGATTTAAGGAGTTGTCCACGCATGTTTTAAGTTAACCAAAAACATGTACGAACTGACTAATGTAACTGAAATAAATGCGCTTACTTTTCTAGATATTTATAGATTTCAACACAAACAGCAAGCATTAGTTTTTCTTGTAATGTAGCGGGCGGATGTTGACAACTGCGCATGTACGGTAAAAGAATCGATCGCACATGCGCATTAAGTCTATCTATCTATTGTCTTCTCACTCAGGGTTGCCATATCCCACAAATCTGGCATTTTTTAACTTGAACTGGCATAAGATAATGAACTGGCATATTCTGGCATATTTGGGGGTTTCCTGGCATTTCTTATCAAGATGTGCTCACATTTTCTTCATTGTTCCTCTGTTATAAACACACAAATTTACTAAAAGCAATGTAGACCTACAGTTAACATCTTTATTTCAGTTTGACTTTGTTGTGATGTCCTGGTACGGACTAACGGAGATTCGCGCTATTTCTTATTGTTTCGTTGTCTTCCTAAACGGATCGTGACTGCTATAAACCTCTGTAATTTGTAGTAATTTACTAGAATAAATGCGAGATATAAAACGAAAACCCACCACTGATACCAAGTGATTCAGACTGTTCAGAAACTACTTGAGGACAGAAAATAGAAAGGATATAGACCTAGTTCTATCTGTGATAGATTTTATTACTTTTACCAATGGCCACGTCATCCAAAAAATGGAAAGCATCTTATGACAGCAATCGCAAGTATAATATTAATTGGGAGAAAACATACTCATGGCTCAAAAGATCTTCAGACGGATCAGAGGCAGCATATTGTAAACTGTGTCAGTGCACTGTTGCACCAAGAATTACTAGCATGAAAAATTCGAAAAACACAGGATGAAAACTCCGTCAAAAAACCAGTCACAGCTTGTTACAACAATGACTTCTAGGCAAGGTAATAATAAAGTTAAAGCAGCAGAGTTGCAACTTGTCGTAAGCTTGACCTGCCATTGTGCAATACGCACTATTGATCATTTAAGTGAAATCATGAGAGCGCATGGTCAGGGGAGTACATTGGAGCACATACAGTTGCATAGAACTAAATGTTTCTGCTTAATAAGAAATATTATATCGCCTGCACTTAAGGGTGACCTTATTGAGGATTTTCGGAACAAGAAATATGCCATCATTATATATGAGTCTACTGACGTTTCCACTCTAAAGTACTTGTGCATTATAGTTAGTTTTTTCAGTGACAGGAAAAATGAAATATTTACTGGATTTCTTGCTTTAATTTCTGTGCAAGTGGCTACAGGAGAAATAAAAAGGTGTGGTCAGAGTCTTACAAATTGCATTGGGTTTGCGTCAGATGGCGCTTCAAACATGGTCGGGTGCAAGAACTCTGTATGGTCCAGAATTAAAGATGTGTCTCCTTTTTGTGAACAGCTCAGATGTATCTGCCATTTACTAGCACTCTGCATTTGTAGTGCAATTGCCAAGCTGCCATCAAATATTGGTTTCTTACTGTCAGAAATACCTCAGTGGTTTCGTCATAGTGATTTAAGATGACAAGCGTATAAAGAACTGTTTAGAGTGATGAATACATCTACGGAGTTTGAATCAGAACGAACTGCTCCTCTTCCATTTGAGAAACTGTCATCTCCTAGGTGGCTTGAGCGTGGAAAGATTATGTTCAATATGTTGGTGAACTGCAAAAGAATTGAAAGCTTACTTCACATGTGAAGAATTAGCACAGACAACGTCTTTTTCAAGAAACAAAATACAACTGGATTTTCTTGATGAAGTCTTCAGAATTAGAGCAGAACTATTGATATAAAAAAAATTTTGCAAAGACTTCATTCCATCTGAGAAAATGCTTAAAGATTTTACACCCGAAAAGGTTTATGCTGCATCTTCCACTGGTTCCAGTGAGGATGATAGTGGAGAATTCAATCTAGAGCATTTAATGTGAAGTGAGTACAATGTTACACTTTATTTGGCATTTTCTGGCATATTTTGGGTGATGGTTTGGCATAAAATGAAGTTTTTTTTTATCTGGCAACCCTGTTCTCACTTCTACCGGGTTGCAGCCCAGTGTCGTGGTTTAAAATATTCGTTTTGTGCCTCTCGCGTGATTTGAATGACAGTTTTCTGGATCTTCTGGCCGTATTCAGCTACTCCATCTATCTATATTTCCTGGGTCTTCCTCTGGCCTTTCTTCCCGATGTTCTACTGTAAAAGGCCTTATAGGCAATCTGATCCGGTTGCATTCTTACTAACTGGCCAAACCACTTCATTTTCTGTCTTTCAATATGTTTCATGCATGGTCTTATTCCAACTTTGTCTCTAATGCTGACGTTTGTGACTCTGTCTCTTCGTGTATTTTTGGTGACCCTTCGGAGACATCGCATTTCACACGTTTTTTTTTTTTTTTTTTGCATATGTAATCTGGTAATCTGGTAATCTTAGTTTTAGCTTCATAGCAAACGGTCACCCCACAGATGTTCAGCTCCTGTGCCAACGAAAAACAAACGCAGCTCACAGTGTCACGCCATGCACTCAACTCAAAAGCTAGGCGACGAAACTACATCCTTCCAGTCTACAAATGGAGCAAAAATGCAACGGCCACCGTCTGGCCAAAAAAAAAAAAAAACATTTGCCACGGCTTAAAAAAAATAAAGGTGGCCGTGCCTAGCGTCCATTTTGACCGGAAGCATTATATGAGGGTAATAAACGGTCACCCCAGCAGTACACATTTCCCCATAAGAAGCTGGTTATATTGTCTCCTTTCTCGGCCTCGAAGTCGGCAAAGACGTGCATCACCATGCTTAACTCCCATGTCACGCAATCGTGTTAGTGTCAGGGATTCCTCATTCTCCACTAGCCCAGTTCGTACAGCGTTGAATATATCTGCTCTGTCCATACTTTTTCCCGCAATCAATAGTGCAGTGCTTGCCAGTTGGTCTGCTCGCTCATTTCCCTTCACGCCCGCATGACCCGGTGTGTAGATCCAGGTTACGGAGGTTAAGTACGATTTACGAATGCTTTCTATCCATTCAGAGCGCATACTGCCTGTTGCTATCTTCTGAAGCATATTCATTGAGTCTGAGACAATTACTACCTGTGTGGCGGTTTGCTCGGATACCCATGCTCGGATTTCCATTGTCATGCTTGACGTGGTTGTCTGGGAAGCGCCGTTGTCCTCATGTATTGTTTTCCCCTTTCTTTGCGCTGTGTATGCCCATGCTGACCTTGATCCGCGCATCACGGATCCATCTGTGTAGATGATGGTATCTTCTGGGTCTGAATGCTGATCTATCAGTTCCCTTACTTCTGTGTCTACGGCCGCAGGAATTTGATCCCTGCAGTACCTTCCGAGTGTGATGACAACCTTAGAGATGCCATGCATGTCTACTGGTGTATTCGTCCATTCTTTTCCGTGGCTGATCACGTCTAGGTCACATACCTGCTGGATTAAATCCTCAGCCTTTGCCATCCAAGAGCGGCCTCTTTTGAGACGCGTTCCTTTTGTGTCGTGAATAGCTTTGTGTAATGGGTGGTTAACGTCTGCCGATACCCTCATGTAAGCCTTGACCTGTGCCACTTTGTATCTGCTAGTCATAGGCGGCAGACCCAGGATATAACGCATGGCGTTGCAGGAGGTGTCTTTTGTGCAGCCGAGTATGAGTCTCATGACCTCATTCTGCACTCGGTCCAGTCTTTCTAGCTGGGTTTTGCTGACAGTGAGGAGGCCAAGACCATAGTCAAAAACGCTAATCACAAGCCCTTGATAGAGAAGGAAAAGTAGACGTTGTTCAATATCAGCTGCTGCTAGCACCTTGAGTACTGTCAAACCTTTCCTAGCTCCAAGTATGACGTTGTCTACGTGGCATTTGTATGACAAGCATCTGTCAAATGTCATGCCCAGGTATTTCATGGTGTCCGTTCTCTCGATGACCATACCACAGATGCTTACGACTGGCGTTGGTGTACTAACGATGTGGGTATTCAGAGAGAACCATGTTAAGGAGGCTTTGGACGGGTTCACCTGAGCTCTTGATTCCTGGCAACAATCACTAAGTCTGTCTAGTTCGTGTTGTAGTGTGGTTGTAATTTCCTGCCTGTTTTTACCTCGACGGTAAACAAGGATATCATCTGCATACGACATTGTTCTGCCTAGGCCTACGCGTTGTGCACTCGTGACTCCTGCTGTGTACACATTGAAGAGCACAGGCGACAATGGTGATCCCTGGGGCAGACCCATTAGGACGCGTTGAGGTTCTGATGCCCATTCACCACATCGAAGCGACACTGTTCTTTCAAATAGCGCTGCTGCGATCCAGTTGACCAAATGTGTTTCTATCTGCATATCCAACAGCAGTCTGATAAGCATGTTGTATGGGACGCTGTTGTGCGCATCTTCTAAGTCAATAGCGGCTGCAGCCGTTTCTATTCCCTCCTGGAAGCCCTCATATGTGTCTTAGGCAAATACTGCAGCATTGCACCATTTTGCATATGTGATTTGTTCATTGTCCACTTTTGGCACTGATAACATAACGTGAAAATGCTGTTGATCATCCGTTGTTTGGCTGGTAACGAGATCTTTGGATGACGAAGAAGTGGGGCCAGTTGGTAGTTAACTGCATTTGCTTTTTGAACTCTAGCCTGTATCTCTTTATCGAGTCTTCCATCTTCTGTAAAGATGCATCAAAAGTACTTGAATTCTTGAACTTGTTCTAATTGTATGTCATTGATCATTATGTTTACATTACTGTGTTTCTTTCCTATGATCATTACTTCAGTTTTTGAGGTGTTTATTTTCATGTCAAATTTTGTACAGTTAGTGAGCAATGAATCAACATGTTGTTGTAGTTTTTGTTCTTCTTCTTGTATCAAACATTGGTCATCTGCAAAGAGTAGTTCATTTAAAATATCTGTGTTTCAGTTTGACTCCTGTGCAATTTTATCCATATATGTGATGAAGAGTAGGGGTGATAGGACACATCCTTGTCGTACTCCTGATGTAATGGGGAACCAGTCTGTTATACCTTCCGTTGTTCTTACAGCGCTCTGGTTATCTTTATAGAGAGCCATTATGTTTCCCAATAATTGACCCGGTACACCATATTCTTCAAGAATGTTCCATAGTTTATTTCTGTTAAACCTATGAAAAGCCTTCTCTTGATCAATGAATATAAGATTATGGTGTTTATTATATTCGATCGTCTGTTCACAAATTTGCCGAAGAGTAAATATTGCATTAGTGCAGCTCTTTCCTTTTCTAATTCCAAACTGATTGTTACTTAATTGAGGTTCTAAAATCATCCTCGCTCTTCGTTCTAATATTTTTGCAAACATCTTTCCTACATGGCTTTGTAAAGAGATACCTCTGTATGTTTCACAATCTCGTTAATCACCTTTCTTCTTCCATACAGGAACTATAATTGCTCTCTGCCAGTCAACGGGAACTTTCATTTCCTCCCAGGCCATTTTGAATATTCTTGTCAGCCATTTTACTGCTGTTGCCTTACATGCAAGTATTATGTCTGTTGTAATACCATCTGTTCCGGCCGCTTTGTTTCTTTTGCTTTGCTCTAGCATCTTTTCAACTTCAGATTATAATATATTAGGTTCTTGTTCTTGTCCAAATTTTATTCTATTAGACACTGGTTCTTGTGGTCCACTATTCAGTAATTCAGAAAAATATTCTTGCCATCTTCTTTTAACATCTTGGGATTTGGTGAGCGATTTTTTAGCCTTGCTGTTTATGATCTTTGATGGGTTAAATTTCTCTTCTCTCAGTCTCATAGCCTTGATGCTTCGGTAGAACTGACCTGGTGAATCAGTGCATAGCCTTTTTAGTTGTTCTTCGTAGTTTGCCCATGATTCTGATTTCGCCGAATTTACTTTCCTCTTGCTCTTTGCACTTGCTTTTCTATATTTGATGTAATCCTTATCTAATTTGGACTTTTGCCACTGATGAAAATATTTCTTCTTTTCTTTGATAGAAATTTTAACTTCTTCATTCCACCATGCTGTTTGTTTCATGTGCCTTCTTGGCTTTCGGAGTCCGCACTTTTCTGTCATTACATTCAGGATGCAGGTTTTAAAAATTTGCCACTTTTCTTCTATGTCATTTCCTCTCTCTAGAGTACTGAAGGTGTCTTTAACTGTTTCCTCAATTTGAATTGCCACATCTTTGTCTTTTAGTTTCTTTTAGTTGGTCTATGGCTATCTGATCCATTAGCTGTGGTGTTTTATCAATGTAAATTCTTGTTGGTTTATAGAGCTAAAGTACTACTGGTCTATGGTCAGAGTCTATTATTGCATTTGGGAGTTCTTTATTCTCCATCTGTCGCTCTTTTTTATGAGAATAAAATCTATCTGTGATGCTTGGTTAATATTATTCCATTTATACCAGGTCAATATCTTGCTTCTCTTATGTTGGTATAACGTTTTGCTGATAATTAGTTTATGCTCTGCACATATATGCGCATTAAGTAAGGTGGCTATAATTAACTGTCACTAAAAACAAAATATTAGTTTCGCACATTTTTCCACAAATTGTCCAACACTATCCTTAACAATGACATTTTGAATTTCAAACCATGACGGGAACAATTCCGGTATCAAGACAAACATATCCTGAAAATTTCGGCTAAATCGCTTTCCGAGTCTATAGGCGATACACAAACACACAAACATTGATTTTTATATATATAGATTATTATTATTATTATTTTTCTTCTCCTTCTTCATTTTCTTCTTCTTCTTCTTCTTCTTCTTCTTTTTCTTCTTTTTCTTCTTCTTCTTCTTCTTCTTCTTCTTCTTCTTCTTCTTCTTCTTCTTCTTTTTCTTCTTCTTCTTCTTCTTCTTCTTCTTCTTCTTCTTCTTCTTCTTCTTCTTCTTCTTCTTCTTCTTCTTCTTCTTCTTCTTCTTCTTCTTCTTCTTCTTCTTCTTCTTCTTCTTCTTCTTCTTCTTCTTCTTCTTCTTCTTCTTCTATTTCTTCTTCTTTTTGTTCTTCTTCTTCTTCTTCTTCTTCTTCTTCTTCTTCTTCTTCTTCTTCTTCTTCTTCTTCTTCTTCTTCTTCTTCTTCTTCTTCTTCTTCTTCTTCTTCTTCTTCTTCTTCTTCTTCTGCTTCTTCTTCTTCTTTTTCTTCTTCTTTTTCTTCTTTTTCTTCTTCTTCTTCTTCTTCTTCTTCTTCTTCTTCTTCTTCTTCTTCTTCTTCTTCTTCTTCTTCTTCTTCTTCTTCTTCTTCTTCTTCTTCTTCTTCTTCTTCTTTTTCTTCTTCGTTTTTTTTCTTTCTTCTTCTTCTTCATCTTCTTCTGTTGCTGCTTCACCTGCTTTTGCTGCTTCTGCTGCTTCTTAGTTTTCTTCTTTTTCTCATCCTCCTCTTTCGCTCCATTAAGTGAAAGTTTAATTTTTTACTTGTCTTAACTGATTCATAAAATTCTTTAAAAAAATACTCTAAACGACCTTTTCTTGTTGATTCAATCCAATCCTACGAATATAGACAGACTATTTTTTTTTAAATATTCCTAAATCTAGAATTGATTTTTTTTTTTTTTTAGACAAGTTCAATTATGGAATCATCTCCCATTTGATCTGAAAACAAGAGAGTCCCTTCTCATTTAACCGCAGACTTTTTTTCAGTTCCCGATAGCCAGTGATTATAATAATTTAGGTAATCCATACTGCCTTCCCATTTTTTAATTAGATAAGATTGTGTGCTAAGTACATTTAAGTGTATGCGTGGTACGTGTATCAGTGTGATTGTGTATGTGTGAGGTGTTTATGAGGATGTACATGTATTACGTTTTTCTACCGGTGTTATGTACATAGGTGTTTTCGAGTGTATGTGTATACCCGCAGGGATTGTGCATATATTGATATGTATGTTTGCCTACATGAGTGCTTGCGTGTGTTTATGTATGTTTGCCTACATGAGTGCTTGCGTGTGTTTGTGTATGTTTGCCTACATGAGTGCTTGCGTGTGTTTGTGTATGTTTGAGGCTGAATGTAAGATCGTAAGCATGTTGAGAGAGACAGTATGTGTGTGTGTGTTTGCGTGTGAATTTGTTTTTGTTTGGTTATGTAAAAGTGTTTGTGCATATGCTTGCATATGTGTCCGTATGAGTATGTGTAAGTGTATATAAGCATGGCCGGGTATGATTGGCTATGTATATGTGAGTGAGATTTTAAAATCCCAATCTAGACGGCAGACCAAACATACAGATCCAGAATACCCTGTTCAGCCTCTAGGGCACCCGTAACGGCTACGTCAGGTACAACCTACAAGCTATGAGTAAGAAGCCGTGGGCCTTCTACTTGACACGTTGATACCAAAAGCAGGTCCTTAAAGGAAGCAGGCACTGAACGCCACAGCAATAACCCCGAAACTGAAGAAGCGCCACGCCATGTTTCTGTTCGTCTAAGGAGAGGCAGGCTGTCAGGCTTTGTAGACGAGCAAGTCCCTACTTCTTTCAGTTGACAGCCAATCAGTTTTTTACAAATCAGTGTAACATGCACACACAAATCCACCCACCTTTGAGACACGTCATCAGAGTTGAATCTAGTTTACAGTCAGTCAGAATTATAACTTAAGAAGACAATGTCTATACACAGTTCCGAGCGCAGGCTGCTTAAACCACCATTTTATTTTTGTGTATTGTTGTAAAAAGAAAGCTCACTGTTTCTAACCCTTCTCCGCTCCAATTTTTTTTTTGACATCCGTCTCTGCTCTCTCTCTCTCTCTCTCTCTCTCTCTCTCTCTCTCTCTCTCTCTCTCTCTCTCTCTCTCTATATCTCTCTCTCTCTCTCTCTCAATATATATATATATATATAAGTATATATATATATATATATATATATATATATATATATATATATATATGTCTTTCTCTCCCCTCTCTCTCCATCTCTCTCTCTCTCTCTCTCTCTCTCTCTCTCTCTCTCTCTCCCTCGCTCCCGAATCACTCGCCCCTGTTCGTGTATAATATAGTTTGAGTTTTGAACAACGGATCAACATCAAGGCACACGGGTAGTAAACCATAAGTGCTCAGTTCTTCTTCTAACTCAAGTCTGAGTCCAAAGAAGCTCACCTCAGGGCATAGGCTCTGTAGCACAGCGGGGATCCTGAAATACTTAGGCTACCCTTTTTGATTTCCAACCGCCAATGAATTTTTTTTTCGTGCGCAACTCTGCACACCGGCGTCTGTTCTAATTACCCAGAGACAATGAGTAATTACTAGAAATCCAAGTCCACGGCCCTTACCAGGGATTGAACCCGGTACCTCTAGAACTCGCGGACACAATGCCTCGAGACCACGCAGCTCTCCTGTTTAATTCAGTGATGTTCTCGTTATACTAACTTATCATTTGTACAGACGGCGTAGGTGAATACGATCCACGTCCCAACTTCTTTCAGTTGACAACCAATCGGTATTTTACAAATCAATGTAACAAACACACTCAAATTTACCCACTTTTGCGACACGTCATCAGAGTTAAATCTAGTTTGTAGTCAAGGGGCTCCATTGCACGTCCTCCGATTATTATTAACTAGCTGTGCCCGGCCACGCGTTGCTGTGGCCCAGAATGGTGAAATGAAGAGGAAAGAAAAAAGCTCTTAACTAACAGTGCCTGTCGTACCCCCTCCTCTCCCCTAGAAGCAGTCATATTTCACTCTCCGAAGGATTGAAAAATCAACTATAGCGAAATTATTAAAATAGAAATAGTTAAGAGAAAAAAAAAAACTTTAAAATAATATTTTGAACTCTCTCAGCTAACAGTGTTTGGCATAACCCCCTCCCTACTTCCACCAATCATATTTCCCTCTCCGTAGAATTTAAAAACCATCACCTGGCGAAATTATTTAAATAATAAAAGTTAAGAAATGAGAACATTAAAATTATACTTTAAGCTCTCTCAGCTAACGGTGTCTGGCATAACCCCCCCCCCCCCCGCTCCCCCACTCACATCTCCCTCTCCCAAAGATTGAACAATCATCACCTGGCGAAGTCATATCTCTCTCTCCGAAGAACTGAACAATCATCAATGGCAGAATTCTTAAAATAGAACTAGAGAAGTAATGTGAACTTTAAAATAATAAAATAATACGTTAAGCTCTCTCAGCTAACTGTATCTGGTGTAACACCCCTCCCCCTCCCCCTCCCCGAATCATATCATCTTCTCCGAAGGATGGGAAAGTCACAGTGTAATGAAATATTGTAACTAAATATAGCTTTGCATCCGTGTCTACCCAGACTTAAATAGGTAGTATTAATTTGTACAGAGAAGTAAATGTAGCCAGTGTAACAGCTAACACATCACCCATCCAGTACCAGTACTATTGCAACCACAACCACCACCACCATGACAACAACAACAACAACAAAAACTATCACAACAGTCTGTGTAGGTCGGTGTAGAAAAAAGGAGTTAGCGCCGCATGCTGTCGCCACGGACTATTTAGTTTGATTTTGCCCCGGACATAGGAAAAAAACAACTTGATCACGTAACCAGAGATGGAACCCACAGTGAAAAGTACACTATACTCACGAATAGCGGAGAAAAATACGCCGAACCCGTCATCTCTTCCTTTCCGAGGGAACGATTTTAACTGACCTTGGCATCCGTGTCCACCCAAACTAAACTGGACTGTAAGCCGTCTTAATAAACAGTTTCTGTCGTCGACTAATAGTTTTTGATCGAGAAGCGTTGCCCGGGGGAGGGGGGGGGGGGCTAATTAGGACTTAACTGAAATCGGATTTCTTTGGGCTAAAGACGCCGATATCGCAGCCTAGCTGTAAACCACATCACAATGTGGCAACCAGCCTTTCAAGGGGAAAAGACCAATTATCACCCAGCAAAGAATCGAACACCGGTCACCAGAGGGAAGGATGACATACTTACAACTTTACTACCGACGAATGAAGAGTTTAGGTCAGATATCGCAGCCTATCTGTAAACCACAACGTCATTCGTAGTAAAAAAAAATCACGTTTGGAATCAGAAGCAACGTTGTGTGCAATTTTGAAAGCAATCGATTTATTAGTTTCCGAGATTTTAGCTTACATTATCGAAAAATGAACATTTTTATTAGTATAGATAACAATCATAATAATCGGTTTAATTGCAATTAAATATAATGCTATTTCTCGACAAGAAATTCGGGCAGTTGAACATGAAACACTCAAACCCTTAACCCAGGCAGGTGAACAGGATCCACTCTAGCCCTCAACTCGGACAGGTAAACAGGATCCACTCTAGCCCTCAACTCTGACAGGTGAACAGGAACCACTCCAACCCTTAACTCGGACAGGTGAACATAATCCAATCTAACCGCCAGCGTCCTATGGATTGCTTGACCTTGCCCGAGAGTGATCCAGCTTCTCCTCCCCTGCCAACAAATCTTAGTCGACACCTTGCCCGCTGTTCACTAGGATATTAGACTCACCACTGTGCCACCCTGCCTCTTCACACCCGATCGCTTTACCGTGGTGAGGCAGGACCTAAGTCGCCGCCTCTATTGGCCAACAATCCTTCCCAATATGTTCCCCGGAAGGACATAAAACAAATGTAGCAAGATAGAACAGCAACAAATAAAATCATGTAAAATCAGAGAATTGTTCCCAATCTTTGCAGCAGGATAAAACAGAAAACACAGTTACAAATGTGTCACCTGTGACAAGAACATAGACATTATCGGAGACACTGGTGATCACGTAGATTGGTAAACCATAACGGCCCAAGATGATCAGTATGGCCCAAGATGATGACTCTTTTGTCGTGTGTACACTTTATACTCTGTAAGCCGCAAATATTTGTTAGTATTAACTCATTATATGTACTGTTTAACTCGTTATTCTCATTTGAACTTGTTAGATTCCATATTTAAATGGTTATTTCCCAAGTTTAACTCCTTTTATGTTTTTAAACTTGTTATTACTCAGCTTTATTCTTTATATTTCAGCTAAACGCGCTTTATCTCAGCTGAATTCGTTAGATTCTATATTTAGCTCGATAGATCACACAGTTTACTCGTTATATCTCAGCTTAATCAAATACAGCTTAGTTAAACTCGCCATATCTCTGCTAGACTCGTTATATTCCATTTTCAACTTGTTAAGCGGCTAGACGCTCACGACGGATCAGAAGGTCGTGGGTTCGCTCCCTGGCGGAACCGGGCTTGTTTTCAAAAATGACCTTGGCTCCCAGGTCGACCCAGCCTTGAGTGGGTACCGGGTGCCGTCCTGGGAAGTAAAGATGGCCGGCGTGATGCTAACCACATCACCCCATATTGTGCCGATTGGTATATTAATAATATAGGTCTAGCCCTATTTGCCCTATACGCCTAAAGGCGTGGAAGAGGGTCCTTTATTTACTTACTTTTACTAAAGTGTGTCTTATCTTAAGTTTCCCACGTTATAGATTAGGTTCTTCCCGTGAGGGTTCCGGGGCCCTATTGTAGAGAAAACAAGAACAGACCCACTGCCTACCTACAAGCATGTCGTAGGGGTCGATTAACTGTGAGCTTTCTTTGAAATTTGAGTGCATCTGCCTGAGAGGCAAGGGACTAACAGTCTGCCTAAACATGAGTCAGATCTGTCAAACAGATGCACACGCAACTCTCAGGTTCTGGAAAAGGATTGCAGTCCAAAGGTGGACGAACAGCCGGGGAATGCGAAAAAGAAGAAGATAATAATTTCAACTCGTAACTTCCCAGGTGAAACTAGTTATAACCCTTAGCCCGAGTTATTTCTTGTCTGACGGGCGATATCCCAAGTTTAACCAGATTTCTTGGTCTATTCGACTGTCTGTAAAAGCTAACAACTTTAGCACGTGCGTCAGTAGTTTATCGCAACGTGTCTATTTTTGTCTCTATATTGTAGTCTCGAGGCATGGTGTCCGCCTTAAGTGCTAGAGGTCCCGGGTTCAATCCCCGATAAGGGCTGGGATTTTTCACGTGGACTTAGACTTCTAGTAATTCCCGTTGGTCTCTGGGTAGTGAGATCGGACGCCCGTGTGCATTGTTGGCAGTTGAAAATTAAAAAGTGTAGCCTGAAGAGCCTACAGAGCCTGTTCGCTGTGCTAAGCTTCTTTGGACTCAGACTTGTGTTAGAAGAAGAACGGAGTACTTATATGTTACTACCCGTGTGCCATTATGTTGATCGGTTGTTCAAACTTCACACTAATTTATACACGAACAGGCGCGAGGGAAAGAGATAGAGATAGAGAGAGAGAGAGATAGAGAGAGAAAGAGAGAGAGAGCAGAGGGATTGAGAGCAGAGAGAGAGAGAGCAGAGAGAGACCGAGAGCAGAGAGGGATGTCGAAAAAAAGGGGAAGGGGGGGGGGGGAAGGGGTAGAAACAAGCCTTTTGTTCAACACCAACAGAAATCGGTGGTTTAAGCTGCATGAGCTCTGGACTGTTTATTGATATTATCTTTTATAGTTATTATTATTTTTTTTTACTTACATTTTTTTTTTTTTAGAAATAGCCTTATAGTTATTTCTTTGTAAGCCAGTTATTATGATGTTTACAATTATTGTTATTAATAATAATGGAAGGTTTCGGGTCCTAAAGGTGGCCGAACATTTTGTTCATATATAACCTGGGCTCCCTAGGCCGACCTAGCCATTTGTGGGTACGTGGTGCAGTCCTGGAAAGTGAAGGCGGCCGGCATGATGCTGACCACAGCATCCACCAGTCTATAAAAAATAAGTCTAGCTCTATTTGCTCAGACTCATAGGGGCCTGGAAAAGGATCCTTTACTGTACTGACTAGTAAGAATTATACTACTAACTGTGCACTCAATCAGGGCTTAGATTTACTGAGGCCCCTGTCCCCCATAGATGAGTGGGGGTAACCCTAAGCCCATCCCCTTCCCCAATGTTTCCTTTATTTCAGCGCCCCTTGACTGTAAACTACATTCAGCTCTGATGACGTGTCCCAAAGGTGGGTAGATGTGTGTGTGCACGTTACACTGATTTGTAAAATACTGATTGGTTGCCAACTGGAAGAAGTAGGGACTTGCTCGTCTATAAAGCCCGACAGCTTGGTTCTACTTCGACGGACAGAAAAATGGCGTGGCGCTTCTTCAGTATCGGGGTTTTTGTTGTGGCGTTCAGTGCCTGCTTCCTTCAAGGACTTGCTTGTGGAACCAACATGTCAGGTAGGAGGCTTACTCGTTCTTACCCCATAGCTTGTAGGTTGCACCTGATGTAGTCGTTACGTGTGCCCTAATTATACGTTGTTTAGATGCTAAAGGGTGTTTCCAGGACCTGCCTTTTTGGTCTGCCGTCCAGAAGAAGAGGAGGAGGAGGACGAGGAGGAGAAGGAAGAGGAGAAGGAGGAGGAAGAGGAGAAGGAGAAAGAAGAGAAGGAGGAGGCAGAAGAGGAGGAGGAGGAGGAAGAAGAGGAGGAGAAGGAAGAAGAGGATGAGGATGGGGAAGAAGAAGAAGAGGAGGAAGAAGAGGAAAAGGAGAAAGAAGAGGAGGAGGAGAAGAAAAGAGGAGGAGGCAGAAGAGGAGGAGGGGATGAAAGAGGAGAAGGAGAAAGAAGAAGAGGAGAAGGAGGAAGAAGAGGAGGAGGAGGAAGAAGAGGAGGAGGATAAGGAAGAAGAGGAGGAGGAAGAAGAGGAGGAGTAGTGAAAAAGAGGAGGGGGAGAAGAAAAGAGGAGGAGGAAGAAAAAGAGAAAGAGGAGGAAGAAGAGGAGGAGGAGAATGAAAGAGGAGAAGGAGAAAGAAGAAGAGGAGAAGGAGGAAGAAGAGGAGGAGGAGGAAGAGTAAGAGGAGGAGGATGAAGAGGAGAAGGATAAGGAAGAAGAGGAGAAAGAAGAGGAAGAGGAGGAAGAAGAGGAGGAGGAGAGGAAAAGAGGAGGAGGAAGAAGAGGAGGAGGCGAAGGAGGAGGAGGAGAAGGAAGAGGAGAAGGAGGAAGAAGAGGAGAAGAAGGAAGAAGAGAACGAGGAAGAAGAGGAGGAGGAGGAGGAGGAAGAAGACGAGGAGAAAGAAGAGGAATAGGAGGAAGAAGAGGAGGATGAGAAGAAAAGAGGAGAAGGAGGAAGAAATGGAGGCGGCGAGGAAAGCGGGAGAGGAGAACAGAAAGGACCTGCTACATGAAGCAAAAGAGAAAGAAGAACATAATTACAGAGACAACAACGCTGAGGAAGGATTAAAGGTAAGAAGAAAGATGAAGAAGTCGAGAAGAAGAAGGAAGAAGAGGAAGAAAGAGAAGAAAGAAGAAGAACGAAGAAAGAAAAAATAAGAAGAAAGAAGAAGAAGTAAGAAGAAGAATGAAGGAATGTTAAGAGAAGAAGGAAGAAGAAGAAGAGAAAAGGAAAAAGAAGAAGAAGAAGAAGAAGAAGAAAGAAGGACAAAAGAAAAAGAAGGGAGACAAGAAGAAGAAGTAAGAGGAAGAAGAAAAAGAAGAAGAAAGAGAAGGGAAAGAAGAAAAAGAAGAAGAAGAAGAAGAAAGAAGAAAGAAGATGAAGAATAGACGAAGAAAGAAGAAGAAGAAAAGAGTAACAGAAAGAAATTAGGAGAAACGAAGAAAGCAAGAAGAAGACAACGAAGAAGAAGAAGGAAGAAGAAGTTGAAGAAGACAGATAAAAGTAAGAAGAATGAAGGAAGAGAAGCAAGAGAAAAAGAAAGAGAGAATGGAAAGAAGAAGAAAAAAGAGAAAGAAGAAGAATAGAAAAGAAATCTATAAGCAAAAAGCCAAAAAAGAATAAAGAAGAAGAAGAAGAAGAAGAAGAAGAAAGAACAGCACACAGAAGAAGAAAGAAGAAAGAAGAAGCAGAAGAAGAAGAAGAAGAAGAAGCAAGAAGAAGACGAAAGAAGAAGAGCAAGAAACAGAAGAAGAAGAAGGAGAAGAAGAAGAAGAAGAAGAGCAAGAAGAAGAAGAAGAAAGAGAAAGAAGAAGTAAAGAAGAAGAAGAAGAAGAAAAAGAAGAAGAAGAAGAAGAAGAAAGCAAAGAAGCAGAAGAAGAAGAAAGAAGAGAAGAAGAAGAGAAGAAGAAGCAGGAAGAAGAAGAAAGAAGAAGAAGAAGAAGACGAATGAGAAGAAGAAGAAGAAGAAGAAGAAGAAGAAGAAGAAAGAAGAAAATGAAAGAAAGAAAGAAGAAGAAGAAGAAAGAAGAAGAAGAAGAAGAAGAAGAAGAAAGTAGAAGAAGAAGAGAGGAAGAAGAAAGAAGAAGAAGCACGAAGAAGAAGAAGAAGAAGAAGAAGAAGAAGAAAGAAGAAGAAGAAGAAGAAAGAAGAAAGAAGAAGAAGAAAGAAGAATAAGAAGATAAGAAGAGAAGAAGAAGGAGAAGAAAAGAACGAAGAAGTAAAAAAGAAGAAGAAGAAGGAGGAGGAAGGAGGAGGAGTAGGAGGAGGAGGAAGGGAAGGAAGAAGAGAAGGAGGAAGAAGAGAAGGAGGAAGAAGAGAAGGAGGAAGTGAAAGAAGAGGAGGAGGAGAAAGAAGAGAAGAAAGACGAGGAAGAAGAGGAGGAGTAGGAAGAAGAGGCGGAGGAGGAAGAAAAGGAGGAGGAATAAAAGGAGGAGGAAGAGGAGGAGGAAGAAGATGAAAAGGAGGAAGAGGAGGAGAAACAGAAAGAAGAAGAGGAAGAGGGGAAGAAGAAAGAGGAGGAAGAGGAGGAGGAGGAAGAGGAGGAAGAGGAGGAGAAAAATGACAAGGAGGAAGCAGAGGAGGAGGAGGAGAAAGAAGAGGAGCAGTAGGAGGAGAGAGGGAGGGGAGAAAGAAAAAGGAGGAGAGTAGAGAAGGAGGAAGAAGAGGAGGAGAGAAGAAAGGAGGAGGAGTGAGGAGGAGAAAAAAGAGAAGGAGGAGTAGAAAGAAGAGAAGGAAGAGGTGAAAGAAGAAGAAGAGATGGAGAAGGAGAAAAAAGAGATGACGAAGAGGAAAGTAGTAGAGG